>BQNB010006361.1:0-95340 GCA_026074375.1 Tanacetum coccineum | reverse complement strand
GTCCTATTGGTGAAGCAGTCTCAGTTCAATTTTGGGATGAAGAGTGGCTCGGTACTTTCAAGCTAGCTGATGTCTACCCTAGATTATATGCTTTAGAGTCCATGAAAGATTGCAACATGCAAGATTCATGAAAACTATGATCCGGTGGTCTTTGTGAGTCAAACCACATGATAGCCATTTTAGTGAGAGAAAGTAGTGAGATGGAAGATGGACTTGATATTAGATGGAAAATGGATGAAGGATACAAATGACTCAACAATGCCAAATGACTCAACCCCTCTATGGAAGCCATAGAGGGGTATATTCAGCCCATACGCTTCTAAACTATACATAGTTGTCTATTCTAGTCCTCGCGTATGTGACTATGATAAACTATGGTAATTCTATAATGTCGTCACTTAAAAGTGAATTCCCAACACTTGAGCCTTTCATGAAGTCCTTATGTTTTGTCAGTCGGGTATGAGCATGTGGCTATGAATCTTGTGAGCCAGCTAGAATTCCATGAAGCTTCATATGCTGATGACTGTCTCTGTGGTGTTTTTGACTTCAGTCTGCAACTCCAAAACATGACTCATCTATTTTAAGTACTTTATAGGAGAAAACTGTATTTAGGCACGAACTAAGTAACCATTACACTTTCGTTAAAGGAGAAGCATTCTGAATTTAGCTTCCCCCCTAAATACGGTCTCCCTCATATTACATGATTTAGAAGCTTTCAAAGCTTCCCCCCAAACTAGCAATGAATCAGCTTCCCCCTAATTCATGCCACATATTCTTTATTTAGAAGCTTTTAAAGCTTCCCCCAAACTAGCAATCCTCTCTTGAGCAGTTTCAAAGCTTACTAACAAGCTTAGAATAATTAAGTGCACATCGGAACTGGTAAGATACCACATCAAATGTTACTGCTCCTTTAAGAATAAGCTTAGTGATTGATCATTTGGGGTAAGCCATAATCTGTATCACAACGAATCTTCTCTGATTATATAATTCCTTCTCAACTGCTTCCCCTGTAAATTCAAATAATGCATACAAAAGTTCTCAAGGTATCACTTCCCCCATTTGTCTGAAGAAATGCACCCAAAAGCCATAATTTAAAGCGCTGATATTCTCTGCGGTTAGGACATTTGTCTTCCCGGCATGGCCTAACTTTAAAAAAAATTCAAGAAAGATGCTCCATTAAAGCTTTCAAGAACAAGAAAGGCAAAGACTCAAGGATGTATCTTCTCCTTCCCCTTGCTGATTTTGACATGTCGGAGTCAGCAACACCTTGGACGCGCATTTATTTGAGAACTTGTGTGAGGAATAAATTAGCTCAGATCTAAGCCGTGAGAATCAATTGCTGATCAAATCTCTACTCATAACCTCTCTCTGGCTATCATTTAACCAATTGCCTTGTAGTCCTTTTTGAAGTAACCCACTGATGAAGTAAACATAAATACCAAACTTGAAACTTAAGTGTAAAAATTTCCCGTTCCTTTGACTAAGCTGTGCACTAATGTTGGAAATCTCTTAATTAACTCAAACTCACCCAAAGTATGAGCCTTCATCACCTCTTGCGATTATCCACAACTTCTAAGCGTGAGACACTGAACATACAACGTAACTCCTTTAAGTGATAGTTAACCAGGTCATCGACCATCCACCCCTTGACTGCTGGAAACTAGATAAACCAAGTCTTCAACTTAAATTAAGCTCGAGCAAGTTATCATTGAAAGTCATGCATCCAGCCAACCCCGACTTCAAGATAAAATAAGAACACGCCTTCGAAAAATGCCACTTTAATCTCAAATAAGTAATACCCGATCAACTCCGTAGTCACAAAAAATTAATTCCAAATCTAGCCTTTAAGTTTCATGATTCTTTATCCAACTTGATCCTGGTCTCGTCACTTAAAGATCGTCACATTGTCACTTTGTCATTTTAAACTTCAAATGCAACCGATAAGCATTGAATCTCAATTGTATCCATTAACAACTAAATATGGCAAAAAATCATTTTTAACAATTAACACTCAAAGAGTTATACTCGATTCAACCCAATCACATATGCATCCCATCAAAAATTCAGCCCACTCAATAAACTTGCAGCCCAAATTACGTTAAGCCCAATATACTTAAACACAAATTCGGATACCACAAGATGTTGTTTTGGTTCGGTCCATTCCGATAATATCAACCTAAAATAGTTCAGCCCACGATGTGTAGTTAATATTACCAGCCCAACACCATCATATAACTAGCCCAAATCCATTAGCATTCGTCAGGCCCAATCAACATATAAAAACTCTCGGCCCATCAATCTACCAGCCCACCTCAAAACATTTCAATACTCAGCCTGTTATGTATGCATAAAAATCTCGGCCCACCAACAAATCTAAGACCTGGTCCATCAATTAAAGTAGTATAAGAGACAAACAATACCTAATATTACTCATATTACCCTAACCCTAATCACAAGTGATAAACTCATCCGCCCCCTTCCAACCTTATTTCTCCTCTAAACCAAATCTGCTCCATCTCCCATTATAGACAGTCAAAGATCTCAAACCAAATTTCATACCATAAACATCTCACCCTTATATCTCCAAAAGAAAACAATTATCCACCATGACCATTGTCTTATCTGTAAATGAAAACCGTGCATCAAAGAGGAAGAGAGAAGGCTTCACGATCCTTTGGAGGATTGCGGGTAGGTTTTGACTAGATTGTTCTTGTATTTTTCTTTCGAATCGAATCAAAGTGTGTGTGTGTAACAAATTTGTTATAACACACCCTTTATATTCGACAATTAAAGGAAAAGCTTTGGCTTTTATAAATCAATGATGATTATGTGTGAGATCTTGTAAAGATTGTGAGATTAAGAACACGAATCTGAGATCATTTTTGTAATATTTTATTTTGTTTCGAGTCTTGTGGATGGAGATGGTGGAGTTGGTGTTAAATGTGACGATGAGGTAGGTAGATCGAGTCGGATTTGTTGAAATTGTAATTGTGATGAGGGTGTAGGCTGTTGATGATGATGTTGATTATTGTTGATGTTGTTAATTTATTGAATCGGTCTGCTTCATCTTTTCTTTATATCTGTTGTGGTTTGACTCTTTGAGTTTGACCGGGTCAACTCGGTAAATACCGAGTTGACTCGGTTTGGTTTAGTATGACTTAAACTGGTTCAGCTCACAAGGGTGACCAACTCGTTCGGTCCACAAAGTTTAAAACTCGTTCGGTCCTCAAAGAGTGTACACTCGTTCGGTTCACTAAGTTTGAAACTCGTTCGGTCCACATAGATAATTACTCGTTCGGTCCTCCAACAAGGCAACTAGTTCGGCTTACAAAGGTTTGTAACTAGATCGGCTCATATAGCTTTTGACTAGTTCGGTTCGTGAAGAAGATTGATTGGTTCGGTTTTGTCTAGGTTTGAACTTCCCTGTTCGTTTGGAAACACTGTTTTTTGACGACATGTTTTCCTCAGTGTGAAAGCGTGTTTACTTTCAGTAATATTATTAAGCCATTTGCATGTTTTGAAAAACATTTTAACTTTTTGCTACGAACTTTATTTATGTCCACGGTGGGGGGGGGGGTTTCTTTATTGAAGGACATTTCGAAGGACGTAAATATTTTATCGTTTGCAAAAGAATATGCTATTTGGAAAACTTCTTTTTGTATTTTTCCTATTTTTTAATTTTGTATTTTGTTTTTATAAATGTTTTTATAAAAATGAAAATCTTTTTAGATTTTTTGGTTTTTGAGATATATACATATGATACAAAGGATATTTAAATAGGATACACATTTTCGGTCTACTTCATCGGCTAATACACATAAAATCATGATTAGCAGAAGCATGAACCATTACATTTAGCACAGATAAGTTAGAATTTGTATTAGGCTTGGAAAGATGCACAACTCGCAGTTCCTTCTTAAGTACATACAACACTAATACTTATTTATTCAACTATTATTTAAACTTTCTAGGGTGGGGCTTCTACTTTATTTTCTTAGATTACTTTGGTGGTTCGCAGACTTGATCTTTCTTGGTATTGCCTGAAGGCTATGATCCGCTAGCACTAGTAGAAGGTCTTACTCCTGCAGAAGATAACACAGGTTTGTTAGAAACTAAGTTTGATGACAGATATGGTTTAATGTTTGTGTTTCCTGAGGATGTGATAGGCTCAGTGGATCTAACTCTCTTGTCCTTGTTCTTTGTGGTAACAGCCATGGATTTTTCACCAACAGTGTTGATACTAGGGCAGGTTCTACTGATGTTTGTGAGCAACTCCTGAATTAGTTTAGTGTACCTAAAGGCAGATTCTAATTTAGGGTCTGGAGGATAATTTGCTTTGATATGCTTAACTAAATCCCTCAGAACTGCAACTTCTTCCTGAGTGTGCTTTATATAGGCAGAGCGGGCTGTCCTTTTATTCAACAGTTTAGGGGTTATTGGTTCCATATCCATCTTAATCATCTCAGGATCACTAGTATCCTTTGTGACAGCATCATTGACTAAAGCTTTTCCTTTAAGTTTCCTTAAATCATTCTTTAGAGCTGTTACAATCAAATCTTATTCCTGAAGTTTTGCATTTAAATCAGAAATTTCCACAGACTTTTGATTGACTTGATTAATTAAACCATCACACTGTTCTTTTTATCGAATACGTGCTGGTTTAATTGAGTCATAAAGTTGCTTATTAGTACTTTTCAAATGTTCTTTTACAGCCTACAAGTTTGGATACCTTATGTTCCAACTCAATGTTAAGAGTTTCAATTTCATCCATGTCCATCTTGACTTTATCAACATTCACATTTCCACTTAGCAACTTGATTCTTTCTTTCAACATCTTAATGACAGTGTCTTTCTCTTGTTGGGGGGGGGGGTACTTTGAGCTTTTTTTAATCTTTTTATTCAAAGTATTGATCGAATTAGTGAGACTTTGTGTGATAACAGAATCTCGTCTCTTTTGAAAATTTCTCTGATTTATGTTGCGAGTCAATATTCTAAAGAAATGAATTGATTTTCAAGAGTTGTATAACATTCTGCTAAAGTTGATCAAAGTTCTCATTTTTCAATAAAATACCTTTTTGTTGACAAGCTCAGTTCTCAAGTTGTAGATTACTTATCACATTCACAGAAGCATCTTTCACAGAAGAATTCACAAACAATATTCACAATATCAGGTTAATAAACTTGTTCTAAGAGTCATTATTCTCACTTAATACTTGATTTCATTTATTCCTCAAAACGTCTTTTGATTCTAAACGATGTTGTTTGATCAGCCGTTCCATTTGTATAAATACAGTTTGGACTTCGTAAGTTCTTTAAGTATGTCTTGATCGTTTGTTTGAACTATGTCCTTTAAGTGCTTTCCAAATGGTTTAATCTTGCATAATTAAAACAAGCTCTTGTATGTTCAAACCCCCACGTGCCCTCAGTGATAGCTGTGGTAGTGGTTCTTTCTTTAACAACCTTATCAGAGTCAGCAAGGTGGTATTTAAGTTTCTTTAAACTTGTATTTACCAAGCTTACTTTAGGAAGTTCTTTTGGAACTTCAACTTTGGAGGGTGTACAAGAAGGACTAGGGTTTGTAGAATTCACAAAATTCTGATTCCAAAAGGCTTGTTCAGCAGATAATTCAGTTTGTGGAACAAATCATTTGTCGAAATCTTAAGACAGTTTATTAAGAGCAACATAGTCAATTGGTTTAGTATTAACTTTCTTTTCTATAACCATTGGATCTTGTTGTTTCAAAATCATTTTTGAAACGACTCTCTTTAGCAAGTATTAAAGTCTCTTCACGAATCAGGAATCACAATCTTATAAAGTATTTTGCAAGACATTTACCATCATTCAGCTTTGGTTCAACTGCTGAGCCTTTCTTCAGATAATAAGTATTTTGATAACCTATAGCTTGTTTGGTGGAACGATCATAGAAAAACTTAGGTTTTGTCAACATATGAACAGTTTGCGCCGATTGATCTCTTTTGTAAACAATATTGTCAAGATGTTGGATCTTCTTTTCTAAAGCAATTTCTCTATCCATATTTCTATATTCTTCTTTCTTAAAATCACCCTTAAGGACAGAAACTGTTTTAAGTAAAGATTCTTTTTCTCTTAATTGTTTAGAAAGAGCATGTTTAAGACGATCAATCTCGGCATACTATTCACGTGCATTAGAAAAATCATTTTGTCTAGCTTTCAATACTTTGTTTTGTTCTTTATATCTTTCAAGCTAAGTAGTTTAAGCAATCATTGACTTTTTTATTGTCAGATTAGTTATTGGTCTGCAATTATCTTACTTGGGTTCAATTTGTTTCCAATCACAGATAATATTTAGAGCATATGTTGTGCAGTTGAGTTAGATTTTCTAAACGGTTTTGCCTGTTGTGGACTCACGAGATACTAAGAATAAAGAATGATATTGCTATCATTATTTATGGCAGTCTATGTTTGGGTCACAACACTAGACAGTTCAGAAGACTGCGTCACCTGCACACCTTGATTAATTATAAGAGCATTATCAGGATTGGGTACCTCAGTAAGGGCATCTGAACCATAATGAGATAGATTCACCATGAGAGCAATCTTGGCAGAGTTAAGTTCATCACAATCAGAGTCATATGCATCCAAATCATCGGCTTGATAGGCGGCATTGTGAGAGATGACAGTCCGTGTGGCTTGAGTTTCTGGAATTCCTGGATCTGCTAAAAATGCGAGCTCTTCCTCATGTAGCATTTGACCACTTGATTGAGCTTGAACCAACAACACTTTATCTTTGAACCATGAGTCATCCCTTTTCCTTTTCGGTTTAGTACATTGCTTGGACATGTGTCCTTCTCCTTTACAGTTATAACAGACAACAGTTTGTTATTTCCCAGAATTATTCCCAATTGTCCCTGGAGTGTAAGTCCTTGATGTACCAGCAACAAAAGTAGTTTGTCTCCCCTAAACAGGTTGTAAGATTACTCTTCCATCGATAATGGTGGCTTGTTGTCTTGGGTTTTTGACGAATTTCTAGCTAGTGTTATTGGTCGTGGGAATATCGGGAAGTGAGAAAGCAGTCAAGATTGACATCATTTGATTGATGGCATCAATGGGAACATACCTTTCTGAACACTAGAACAAACTAAACTAGGAGTCTTGTAATTAGAGAAATTTAGGTTGTTGTGATGGAAACTAAGGAGTAATTAGTGTGGGCTTGGGGGGAAAAGTGTTATTCAAATTGAAGGGAATGGAGGTTTGAGGTGTATATAGTATAAGTGTTGTGGTGAACTGCTGATTGATAACAATTAGACGGAAAAGTGATTGAAGGAGGAGTTGATGATGATTGATTAACAAAATATTGTTGAGATTCAAAAGGTGCTCCATACTGTGAAGATAGATATGGTGAAACTTGTTGTTGATGTTGAGAATTCAAGTAAGAGTGCTGATGAGATTGATAAGGAGATTGTGTCATTTGGTGAGATGCAACTAAAGCGAGAGAGATCGGTCAGTGACGTACAGGCTTTAAAACAAACTTCATTTGCATGGTCGTTATGTTGTTGCAATCGTGAGCATGATCTGAATCAACATTGGTAGTTAGTATGCAAGTCTTTGACCAATTTATCATCAGTTACGATATCTACTCCATTCAGCAGGGAATAGTGGTATTCAGGAGATTTTGTATTGACTTGAAATTGCCTCAAGAGGCATCTTGTAGGATGTTTCATATCATTGATGTTAAATGGTAAATCTCAATAATACTCGTGTTATGATTCTCTGACTTGTAAGTACATATCAAATTCATGACAACTTCACTCCGTTCTTGCTTTGTAACGACTGTTCTTGCATAAAGTAGTTAGATTTTTCTCCCAATGTACCTTTGCAAACTCGGATGTGACTGGACACAAGTGCTAAATTTCCGGTTTGGAATGCATTGTAGAATGATATTATTGCCTTGGATGTCACAATAGCTTGATGGCTTCTACTGATGTAAGTCAGTATTTTCCTTTGTTCTGGTTGCACCATCCACAGTAATTGTTGCCAAACGAGTGGCCTTTTTCAACTAAAGCAAGAATCATTCTACCATTAGGTCTATTCATCATATAAAGTTCCATTATACTTTTCCACGAGTCATACAAATGTTTTTCAAGCATCGGTGGTTTGTTGTCTCCACCCGAGAGAAGTGACTTGTCGGCAAGAGTCGTCATTTTTAAAGTGGTATCAAAAAGATTATTGATTGATCAATCGGTGGTAGAAAGTAATTGTGTTAAACTAAGTTATCTTTTAAGTCTTGAGATAATTCTTTAAACTAGACGGGATTTTACAATTCTTGACAAAACCGGGAAAAATAAGTTAATGTTTCACGGGATTTTACAAGTCAACGAAATAAACGTAATAATTTTTGAAAAAATTGGAGTTGTTCTGCATTTACTACTTGGTGTTATTCGGTATCAACTACGTGGAGTTGTTCAGGTAATCAAAACTACTTGGAGTTAGTTCGGTATCAATACAGATGGAGTTGTTCGTTTGCATCAGATGGAGTTGTTCGGTACAAGCCATATTTTTTACTGTTTGCAAATGGAGTTGTTCGGTATACACTACAAATGGAGTTGTTCAGTATTAACTGCAAGGAGTTGTTCGATAGGAGTTGTTCGGTAGTAGTTGTTCGACACCAACAAGGACGAAACTCAAAATCTCACAAAAACACACTTTTTTGATCGGTTTTTTGCAAAAATTATTGTACAACTAGTGTTACGAACCTTATAGGAACAAGAAAAATGAACTTCAAAGTGTTTTTAAGCCGGAAAAAATTCACACAATCATGATTTGTTCTGTATAAGGTTACTCCGAACACAAAGATGATATCAAAAATGATTTTTTTTCTTGATTTCAAAGATTTAACCTATATATAAAGATACTTAGGATCAAATTCTACCAAGGTAAATGATCTTTAGTGTATAATCAGCTTCGAAAACAAATAAAAAAATAAAGAAAAGACGATTTTTGCGAGTAAAAACACACGAACCAAAATGAAAACACAAAAACTAAACACATCACTCCATGGCTCTTAATACCAATTGTAAGATTCAAGTAATCTTTCAATATCCAAACAAGAACTAGAGAGAGAAAGTAGAAGTAAGGTGTAGTTTCTAGAGAGAGAATGTGCTAAACATATAATGCATAAATAATGAAATGAAAATAAAACCAACCAACACCCTCTCCACACTTAGAGAGGGTATTTATTCCACTATTGTGGTCGACCATAGGCCTTACTAAGGCTTTCCATAGGCATTGGGCCATATTAACTTATTTACTAAATGTTTGACTAACTACGGGCTTTGACTAGTTAATATTGACAGTGACCGATACTTTTCCTTGTTCCTAACACTAAGTTAAAATCAATTGTAAGTGAGCATAACAATTTCTTCTTACACAATTGATATAAATTGAACAACATAAACTGATAACCTTTCATTCTAACTTTCATTACACTACATTTACAAAAGATAAAGTTATTACAAAAGATTGTATTCTGTTGCCTTAGTTGCTCAATGACTCTTATCTGCTTGAGTGGGTTCAAGTTTCCCTTATCAATTTCAACAAGCAGAAGAGAACTCAAAGTCCTGGCATGATTATCAAGTCCTGGACCTTGGTGAAGTCTGAAGAAGATTTCTTGTACAGTATATAACATGATGTTTGGGAAATCTCTAAAGTCTTCAATGGTAATAAAATCATGTCTGTGATATGAGTTATACAAAATCATACATAGGACAGGTTCATCAAGCACAATACCAGCTGGATGATCTTTATATTGAACTAATGTCTTGAGCCTTTTGTTAGCTCTGAAGAAGTCATGAATGTCATCAACATGCTTTCTTTTCTTGTTTGCCACATCATTCAGTCTATCCAAAGGATCCTGTTCACGTAGAGGTCTATCTAAGTCGATTCCTATTTTAGCTTCAGTTGTACGGAGATAGTCCATTCATTCCTGTATCTGTTTGTAGATGGAAGTCCACCCTTTACCTTTTTTGTTAAGGCAGACTATCATAACTTATCTCTATTCACCAAGATGTAAGTCACTGGCTTTGAACTCAGGAATGATTTGACTTGAATCATCTTCTCTTTAAACCTTCAAAGTGATTGGACCCTTTTTAGTCAAGATATCACAGTTGGTGATTGGTATGTGCTATTTTACACATACCTTTTACCTTGTAAAACGAACCTAAATGACCAAAAACATGATAAAAATGGGCATATATATGTTGTTTTTGTGTTTTGTGTATGGCAGCGTTTATGGTATAAGAAATGGACAAAATCAAAGCAAAAAAGGACAATAGCGAAGAACACGATAACAGATAGAGTGACAAAAGAGCTGGAAGTTTTAGCAAAGTCCTCAAAGTCAAATTGTCAACCCCTTGGTCAACCACCAAAAAAGCAAAACCTTCAAAATACCCAATAACCCTTAAATGTTTTAAATCAAAATTTCACAAAAACCATATTCACTACAACACCGTTAGTCCTTTTTTATTAAGAAACTAACGATTATTAACTCTTAAAATCTATAAACCTTTTACCCTTTTAACCCAAGCCCAAAATAAGTTACACTGGCCTAATTTCTTTATAATTACCTGAGCCCAGGTCAAACACAAACGTATAAAAGAAAGAAAAAGGCGCGGGAAAGCTTTTACTATTCATCATCGTCCCAAACTTTACCCTGCGTCAAATTAAAGGGTAAAAATCCTCTCCCAAGCTCATCCAACGTGGCCTCTAAGATTCCAAGTTCTATGCTACATGTCAGCAAGGCAAAACGTTACCAAATGCTATGATTTGGTAAAGTTCTCCCACAAGGGACGACACGTGGATACTAAAGAAACACACAAAAGAAAGAATTTTACACTGAAAACAATGAAAAAGAAGCACACCCTCCAAAGATGTGGGATTGCCAGCTTGGCAATTCGTGTGCTCATACTCTAATCCAAGGGATACAAATCAGCATCTAATGATTGAAAGAAAGGAAGGGCCAGGATCAAACGCAAGAGGAGCGTGTATTCAAGACCTAGAACCTCCCCTCTTCTCCTATAAATAGGAGGCCTCACTCACTCACAAACGTATCTAAGAGTAGGGTAACTTAGTGTAGGGTAGTGTAGCTTATTGTTTTTCAGCTTATTATGTTTTTAAATACTGTAATTTCCAATTTTCAGTAATGTAAACTTTTGATTATTAATGAAATTTTCATTTACCTTCTGCTTTTAAATTCTGTCTTGTTTTGATACATTAGATTCCACTATTATTGAATAAGCTCAAAAAAAGCTTTTTTCAGTTAATCCTACTCATAAGCTTAATTTCTACTTAAACTCTCCAAAACTGTCAAATTCCTTTGCTTATTATAGACTGCTTTCTATTGGATGATAAGCCAGTTTAGTAAGGGCTTATTGGACTTTAATGGCATGGTTATTTACAAGCCAAAGCTTGTAAAATAAGCTCTATTTTGAGAATTCACCTCTTTTTAGCTGAGGTGGAGGTACTCTTTCATTTCCTTTTTCTATTTCCTTTACTGTCACTTTAAATCCTAGTCTTACTTTGCATTTCAGCTTTTTATTGCTTATTGTCTGTTTAATATTGCTTAGATTAGCTCATGTAATACAGTATTGTCATTTGTTGCTTATTTTAGTTCATTTGTTAGTTTAAATTTAAGTTTACAAATGTTAGTAATAAAACAGTAAAAAATCCAAATATTAGCAGTTACTATTAGCTTATTATTTTTGCTTATTCAGTTGTTAAAAATATGTTCATTAGGCTCATTATAAGGTTGATAATCATTCTGGAGGTATTTTTTAGTTAAGGTTTAATTCTGAGTTTCATAAGCTAATTATGGATTTGAGAAAAATAAAGGGGTGTTTGGCATTAGACAACACTAACTAAAGTTAGTGATGTCAAAGGTTAATTAGTCCTTTGATTTGATCTTAAAATTCATATTGAGGTATATGAGAGTAGTTTTTAAAGTTTTAACTAGAGTTTACTAGCTTTTGATTAGTCTTAGTAAAAGTAGTTAAAATCTGTTAGTTTAAAATCAGTCTAATAAGCATTTTTAGCTTAAGCTTGTTCTAGATGAATTTGTTACTCATTTTGCAGTTAGTTTTAATGTTTTAATGAGAGATTATAAAGGTCCTTAGATCATGCATTTTTGTTTTAAGTTTTTGTCTACATAAGTGTCATTTGCATCAGCAGCTAAAAGGCCTAAAAGCCATTTTCAAGCTGAAAAATCAGCAAGTAAAAGTACTTGTTAGGACTTGATTTTTTGTGTACAAGTAGATTTTATAGGCTAAAGTTGATCTGATTGAACTTATTTTATAAAAACTAGCTTATTTAGTCATCTGTTTTTTAGCTTTCAAATTTGTCTTTTGTCTTTTGAAAACCAAAAGGAAAACTCAGCATGTACTAAGTGAAATCAACTTTTTCGTTTAGTTTTTTATTTGATCATTTGAGTTTCAAAATATTTTTCAAAAGTAGTTTTAAGAAGCTTATTGGCCAAGCTTTCTAGAAATATAAGTCTCAAAGTCACAAGGTTCCTTTTGTGAGCTCAAAAATAAGCTCAAAGTTTGCTATTTGTCTGTTTTGGAATACAATCTTGTGTCAAAAACCTTTTCATAATTTTCAGCTTATTGCTTATAATTTTTGCTCAAATCCTGTTTCAACTTGCTTATTAGGTTAGTTTTAGAATAATGGTAGCTTAATTAGCTTAGGTGTGAGTTTATTTTAGCCTAGTAATGAATTTGAGTTTTGAGAAAAAGCTTAAAAAAGTTAAGTGTTTTTGCTTGTTTTATAAGCTGATTTCCAGCTTATTTTTGAAATTTAAAAAAATTGCCTTTTTAAAAGTTGCTTATTTCTGTTAGTTTTATAACTTTGCTTTTTAAAGTTTTTGTAAAAATAAAAAAGGGGAACAAGGGAAGTCATGGGTGAGCAAGGCTCGAACCCTGACTCCAAGGCGGTTTGTTCAACCTTTTTAAACGCGCTCAAAACACACTCTCACTAACCAACGTGCCTTGGGGACTTTTACGTCTTAAGTTGCACATTCAATTCTTATAACATCTTTTTGGCTCATCATTTCTATAAGCACTTCGTGTGCTTTTGAGTTTTTTTCTGGCTTATTTGTTTAAGCTCACTTTGAGCTTTTATTTTTTTTGCATTCTTCACAGTTCAAACTATTTTTGAAATTTTTCTTAGATTTTTGAATTTAAGTTTAGTATTTTTCTGTTAATTATTTTTTTTCAAACTTTAAAAAAATCATAAAAAATAGAAAAATAATCAAAAAAAATATATTTTTTTAAAATTTTCTTTTATCATATTCTAGGCTTAGGATTGAAATTTACTTTCGTAGGGTTAATATTTTGAAAGTTCATTTTTTAAAGAACGGGATTTCGTTCCCGCTCTCGTTTTCCTCATTTTTTTACTTTACGCACCCTCGGTTTAGGATTTCCTTAGCTTTTTTTTCTTACAAGTTAGTAATTAGGATTAGAAAAAGTTTAAGAGAAATCATTTTGGTTTAATTTTAATAAATTGGATTTAATGTAGCGCGTTTTAATTTCCGTTTACGTTTAATGCTTACGTGTTTAAATGACATTTCTTGTTTATTGCTTCCGTGCATTTATCTACTTGTCATTTATATTTAGTAGGATTTAGACAACCAATTCAAAAATCTTTGAAACCATTCAAAACGCGCGATCACGGACTTAACCGATTTTCAATTCACGCTTCGTCGAGGGAAAACGACCGGGAGGTTTTGAGACTACTTTGGTTAAAAGTTTGTTTCTCGAACCCGACGAAAAATACTTACTATACTATTATTTGATATAATCCTTATATACTTATATATTATATATTATATAGTGTGTTCGGATCGCGTATCAAGTTTTTGGCGCCGTTGCTGGGGAGGTGTGTTACGACTATCGTGTTTCATTCGAAGATTATTGTTTTGAAGACTCTTCATCGTGAAGTTATTTTCCGTTTGTGAATATTTTTTATTAAAAATACAAAAATATTTTACACTCTTATTTTTTTTAATAATAAAAATAACCATTTGTTAATCGTTTACTGCTCACCTCTTAGATTACGTACTATAAGGAAGTTTATGGCGGGGGGGTCTTGTTCGCATCACCAAAGGAGATGGCGTTATTCTAATAGCGCCTCGCGCTTACCAACTCCTCCTATTTCTTGAACGTATTTTTTTAGAGAGTACCGTGCACGTTTAACTTATTTATCAAAAATATTTTTCTTTCTTATTTTAATTCCTTTTCTTATGAATTATTTTCAAAATCTAAAAATATTCTCCTTTACCCTCATATCCGTTTAATTCTTATCTTGTTTATCCTCTTATCCGTTTAATTCTTCGACATGTCTTCGTATAACCATTTTGGTTGCTCGTATTGTGGAGGTCCCATTTTCACTGTGGAAACTGTCCGAGCTATAGCAGTGTAGGATCCGAAAATGAGTTTGTCTATGAATCCCAAATCTTATTCTTATAATGATAAACAGATCTTCTTCAACCAACCATCCACAATACCAATACGAGACATATCGTGTGATTTTAGGAGGGAAACTTTCATCCGGGTTTATCGATTGTCAAATAGGGAAACACTCCCGTCTTTGGATCAGTGGTCCCTGCTACAATTAAGACTTTAGATTTAACAGCCTTACATTATGTTCCGAGTCACCACAACATTTCCTTGTAAAAATTGCGGGGGTCTTCATGAGAATTTTTAGTGTCAACCGTTGAACTAAAATTTCTATGAACCTAATCATTGTTATAATTCTAATTTTTCCAGTTTTGACCAATATCAACCCTCGCAGTTTCCCGAAATTCATTATCCTCCTCAAACAACGGATACGGAATTATTGCAAGCTAGAGAAAACTTAATGGAAACCATTCAAGCCTTTTTAAAAGAGTATGATCATATACCTCCTGAAGAAAAGTGCATGGCTTTATTGCTAGCTGAGGAGAGATTTCTTAAAATTAAGCAAGCTATAGAAGAAGAGCATAATCAACCTGAAGTTATGCAAGAATTGCTACTTAAGGTTATGAATGATGTGCAAATTCTTAAGGAAATTCAACCAAAACAGGCAGAGCATGAGGAGTAGGCAGCTAAAAGTTTTACTCCATATGGGAATTTTTCTATGATTGACGATGTGAAAGTGTTGCAAGATAGAGAAAACTTAATGAAAGATATTCAAACCTTTCTAAGGAAGTTTAGTCGTATACCTTTTGGAGAAAAGAATTACCAAAGGTTTTATTGATAAGCTTGGGAGAGGATTTTTCGAAATTAAAGCATGCTTGTTTTACGACAAAGCAATTTCAACAAGAAGATATTCAAGAATTGATGAGTATAACTCCTTGAAGAATGTGTGAATATATTAATGAGGAACTTTCTGGATTTTAATTAATAGTCCATGTTGGAACATCATGGTGCCAATTGCACCGCTAAAAAAGTCTTTGATGCTAGTTTCTTTTGGCCTACTATTTACTGAGATGCCCATGACTTGGTCACACGGTGTGACGCTTGTCAACGTCAAGGTAAAATCTTGCAATGTGATGAAATGCCTCAAAATGCAATTCAAGTGTACGAGATCTTTGACGTGTGGGGCATCGATTATATAGGACCATTCCCGTCTTCATGAGGGAACAAGTATATTCTCGTGGCCGTCGACTACTTGTCAAAATGGGTTGAAGCGAAAGCGCTCCCCACTAACGACGCCCGAGTTCTTGTAAAATTTTTGAAATCCCTTTTTGCCCGATTTGGGACTCCGCGTGCTATAATCAGTGATCGCGGTACCCATTTTTGTAATGATCAATTTGCTAAAGTTATGCTTAAATATGGAGTTACTCATCGTCTCTCTACCGCGTATCACCCACAAACAAGTGGGCAAGTGGAGGTTTCAAATCGTGGCTTGAAATGAATTTTAGAAAGAAAAGTAATTGAAAATTGTGCTTCTTGGTCCGATAAGTTAGATGATGCACTGTTGGCTTTTTGTACTAGTTACAAAACACCAATCGGTTGTACTCCTTATAAGCTGGTATACGGAAAAGCTTGTCATATTCCCATCGAGCTTGAGCACAAAGCCTATTGGGCCTTGAAATGGACTAACTTTGACCTAAAAACCATGGGTGATCACTGTATAGTTCAACTTAATGAATTAAATGAACTTCAGGATCAAGCTTACGAGAATTCTTTGATCTCCAAAGAGAAGACAAAGAAGATTCACGATGGTAAGATCAAACACCGCGAATTTCACGTTGGTGATTGTATCCTTCTTTTTAATTCTCGATTAAAGATTTTTTCGTGCAAATTAAAATCCCACTGGACCGGACCATTCACCGTTACCCAAGTATTTCCTTATGGCACTGTCGAGTTATCTCAAACCAACTGGCCAAATTTCAAGGTGAATGGTTAAATACTTAAACACTACTTTGGAGAGGACATATCACCGACGGTTGTCCCGAATCTCCAAACTTTCCCCATGGACCAATGAATTCGGGTTCGAGTCAGGCTCATGACTCGGTTAAAAAAAATAAGCGCTTCGCGGGTGGCAACCTATGCTTATCCCTAATATTAGTACTATAATGAATAAGTGTGTTGTGATGAGGCTCGCCTCTTTCTCGTGTTTCGTGTTTTGTGGTTTGTGATGTTTGTCTAGGATGTCCCGAATTTTGAAGACTCTCGTGCTCATGGTTTTGTCCATTCATACACTTGAACTTCATATCCCCAGCTTCATTTAGGGAATCCAATATCCAAATTTTATAAACTAACGTTTATCTTCAGCATAATTAATAAACGGCTTTAGATTTGCGTAGAAACCCCCCTTTATATCAAGATGCATTAAAATTAGTATGGGGTATCAATCTTACATTGATGACAATGTGTAGTTTTAGTATGGAGGGGGGGGGGGATCTATCGATTTGATTATACCTGCGACCGTTGTTCTCATGTAACCCGTTTTTCCACCAAAAATATGTGATTTATGTAAAAATAGCAAAATTTAAAAAAATTTGTGCATAAAAAAGTGATAAATGTTGGAATAAAGTGATGAAATAAGTGTTGTGACACAAATAAAGGTGAGAACAAGAAATAAATTTTGATCCAACCGGTTTTATACCTTAGCTTTTTCCTTAACATATTTAAATCGAGTTTGTTGCTAGTCTTATGTAGGCTTATCCATTATGCCAAACTCGATTTATTAGAATTAAGGAATGTTGCCGTCTATGTGACTTGTTTAAGTGCCGATCTTGTCGCTAGGCTAAGCATTCGCCAAGTCTCTTTCTTAGAGATTTTAAATTGCGAAGAACGAGAAATGATAGAGTCGAGTATAAGTCATGATATTAAGCGTGGAATAGTTGGTTTTCTTTAGAGCTCATAAGTATTAATTGTGGCTTTTTCTCCCATTAGTTTGTTTCACTTGTATATTAATAATGTTTAATAAATAAGGTTGTCCGGTTCAATTTAATTTTTAGTAACTTTCCACTAACTTGGAAGACGATGCCAATAAAATAGGTACACTTCGGGATTCGGGAATTTTGGATACTATTGTATATCATATGAATAATTGCTTTACTTACACCTTAAAGAGCCTTAGGGTATATGGTGTAAGCAGAGTTAATCATGAGATTACTTATGCCTTAAAAGTGCTAAGGGGTATATGGCGTAAGTGATTAAATTGTTCATGCCTTAAAGAGCCTAAGGGTATATGGTGTGAATGATTGAATCATGTTTAATAAATGATTTGTTTGTACCTTAAAGAGCCTTAGGGTATATGGTGCAAATTAAATCTCACTTGATTTATGTCTTAAAGAGCCTTAGGGTATATGACGTAAATCAAGTTAAATAAATAAGTAGCCTAATAAAAGCCAAATTTTGGTCACCTCGATGTGGACCTCATCGGTTTTCAAGGATAGGGTAGAAGCTAATTTTTATCTTCAACCGTCCCGCTTTATTTTCGGATTTAATAAATATCGAAATAAGTCTTAAAGAGCCTTCGGGTATATGACAAAAATAAAATCTTGAGATACAAAAATAATTAGGAATAAGGGAGAAAAAATAATACACAATTAGTATTTATGAGTAGTGTTAGTATCATGACTTATATTTGACAATGATCTTGTTTTTAAGCTTAGTATGGAGAAGTGAAAGTTAGGGACGATGAATTTATTTTGCTTGTTCCATGATCCTTAGTATTATCAAAGAATACTGAAAACACAATGTTATGAAGTGTTGAAGTATGGGAAGTTATGAAAAAGCATAAAAAAATGGAAAAATGTTGAAAATGAAAAACGGGGCTTTTGAGAGCTAATGTTTCTTTAATCCCTTAAGATGATTACTTAGCTACTTTTCGAGATAATTAATCAAGGGAGATTAAGATTTTTAGTTTTCTAAAGTGTTATTTATAATATTGCGTGAGGACACGGCAATACCTTAGTATGAGGGAATTTGGTATGTGCTATCTTACACATACTTTTTACCATGAAAAACGATCCCAAAAGGACCAAAAACATAGAAAAATGCATTGTATATGTGTGTTTTTGTGTTTATTGTTGTGAAGGTATTGAATATCAAGAAAAGGACAAAAACAAGGTTAAAACGGACAAAACCGGGCACGAGATTGAAAAGAGCATGAAAAGCCAAAGTCGGGGATGCAAATTCTATTTTTGGAGAACCTTAAACCCTCAAATAACAAATCCCTAAACCCATTTTACCCTAAACCTAAAGACATTTACACCACAAGTCCAAAAATCCTTTTCACCGTTTGTCCTTGCTAATTACACCGTTAGTCCTTTTTATAACGGGTATTAAGTCCTAGTTATATTAAACCTAAACATAACCCAAGGCCCAAAATCACCAACCCGACCTTCCCTTTAGCCCAAGTCAACCGAATCAAAAGCTGGTCAAACAATAAAAAAAGAAAAAGGGCGCCAAGAACAGTTTTTACTGTTCCTCCTTCGTTCCTAAAATTACCAGACCCCATAACTCCTCAAATTCACCCCCACTTATTGTACTTACCCCTTCTAGATGGACAGACATCATCCATGATGTCAAATGATTGCCACCTTAGCAATCTATGCCCAATGATTGAAGAATGATGATGTGCCATCGAATCAAGGGTTGTGATTAATTTAAAGAAGCACAAGGCTAAATGGAGGGCTAGGATCAAGGCTGGTGAACTCTGTCACGCAACAAACACACATCAAGACCCCAAACCTCTCACTTCGGCTATAAATAGAGCCTTTGAGAGCTCATTTGGGCATCTTATCTTTCCTATATTTTTAGCTTTTAGAACTTGTATTTTTCATATTTTAACTTATTGTAATTTCAGCTTTTAAACTTTGTAACCTCATTTCAATATTAATAAAATTTCATAGTTTACTTTTTAATCATTTTCTTATTATTTTATAAGCTTAAATATGTTAGATCTTACTTAAATAAGCTCTTAATAAACTGTTGTCACTAGATAATCTTAGCTTATCAAAGCTTATTAGGTTAAAAATTTCCTCAAGCACCCCAAATTATACCTCAGCTTAATTGGAAGGGAAGCCAGATTTGGAAGGGCTTCCATCACCTTACCAGCTTATCATTAGATAAGCTGGAGCTTTGTAGAGTAGCTTTGCAAGCAAATTAAGCCTTGTTTGTGCAAAGGCAACTGTAAGATCTCATTTTCCATTTAATAGCTTAATTTTGTACTTTAGCTTATTTCTACTTATTGTCTGCTTATTGTTGTTTAGATTAGCTTAAAATTGCTTATTATAATTGTTAGTTGCTTATTATGTTCAATTCTTAGTTTAAATCTTAGTTTACAAGTATTTGATAAAAAACAATTAAAAAATCCAAAAATATTAGCATAATCTGTTTTATTATTATTTCTGCTTATTTGATTGTTGAAATGTGCTTAAAAGGTCTGATATAAGCTTGTCACTATCTGGTATTGAGAATTTAAGCTTTAATTCTAAGAATTATAAGCTAAAAATGAGTTTAATCAATTTAAAGGGGTGTTTGGCTCAAGGCAGCACTAACATGAGTTAGTGCTGTCAAGAGCCTTTTGGTTCTTTAGATTGATTTTAAACATCAGATTTAAGTTTATAAGACAAGGTTTTAAGGTTTTTGTTAGGTTAAATCAGCTTATAGCAAGTTTGTATGTTGATTGCTTGAATCTGAGGTCATAAGCTCAGATTCATAGCACTTTGAGCTTTGATCTGTCTTTAGTTAAACTAGTTGGTGATTTACTCTTGTTTTGGTGTTTAAATGATGTTGAAATAGAGTCCTTAAGTCTGCATCAATTGGATCTGTGGTTTTGGGTCAATTGCATCAGCAAGCAAAACAACTTCTTAACCATTTTCAAGCTAAAAACTTAGTTAGTATAAGCTAGAGTTAGGTTTTGAAATTTAGTGCACACTTAGTTCATAAGCCATTTTAGATAGGTTAGGGCTTATTTTACTTTTTAAAACTTATTTGCATATCCGTTTTTAAGCCTGCATAAGTAGATTTAGTCTTTTGATAAAAATTGAAAAACCAAAAAAATAGTAATTAGTTAAAGTAGTTTTTTCACTCAGTCTTTTCATAGCTTAAATGGATTTCAAAATGTTTTTCAATTGCTGATTTATATAGTTTGTAGTATAAGCTTTAAAGTGGTATAAGTCATTAAGCCATAAGGATCCATTTCCTTGCTTAAAAATAAGTTTAAAAGTACTTTGTTGGCTGTTTTGAAAACTGTTTTTACTCTTAGTGCTTATTGGCTTTTCTCAGTTCATGGCTTTTTAGTTTTGCTTAAATGTTGTTCAGAATTAGCTTATTAGTGTCTTGGTAGTTGTTAGTTGCCAGCTTATTTGCTTAGTATTAGCTTATTGTTCTTTAAAAGTCAAAACAATTTAGCTAATTGTCATTTAAGCTTAAAATGAATTCTGACATTTTCAAATGCTTATATTGTGCTTATAATTAAGTTTTAGAAAAAGTCCTAGACTTAAAAGTTGCTTATTTTCAAAAGTTCTTAAATTTTATGCAAAAAGTTTTCAAAAAAAATATTGTGCTTTTTAGTTTTGCTTAAATGTTGTTCAGAATTAGCTTTCCAGTTTTAGCTTATTAGGTTTGTTGGCTTATTAACTACTTATTTGTTCAGTTCTTTTCCAGTTTTTTTATTTTTCTTAGATTTCACATAGTGCACAGTATTCTCCATAATTTTTCTAGAATTTTTAAAATTAGTTTAGTATTTTTAATTAATTTTCTAGATTAAAATCGTTTTTAATTCATAATAAATAAAATAAAAACAAAAAAATATAATTCTTTTTTATAAAATTATTTTAAGTCATTTAGGATTTATAAAAAATAAGAAAACATTTTTAGGGCTTAATTTTGATTTACTTGCTTAAATGTCGCGATTTTATAATTCCCGTGAACGTTTTTAGGATTATTCGTTAGTTACCTTATTTGATTTCGTGCTTTTAGTTGTTAGTGCATTTTTATTTGTAGAAATAGGAATCCAAATCAAAACTTTGAATTATTCAATTACGCGATCACAAACTTAACCTCGATTCTCAATTCGCACCTCGTTGGGATACGACTCGAGAAGATTTTAAATTTTACTTTGGATAAAAGTAATCTTCTAGAATCCTCACGGAATTCTTATCTTATACTATTATTGATAATTAGGTATTTTAGGTATATATTATATATCCTAAATCGCCCGAACCATCTCGAGAGCTCAAATTCTATGGGGGATGTACTATAAAAGGAATGTTGACTTTGTCAAACTACTCTGGGAAGACTTCTCATTCCAAATAGAAAACGAAGACACCAAGAAGTAAGAGAAAATGTACTATCCCATATTCACTAAAGCTATAATTCATCACTTCATTACCAAAGACAAGTCAATTTCTATGAGGAACAGAATGTTTATGCATACTGCCTAGGATGACAACATTTTGGGTCCCATGAGATTTGTCTCCAAAGCTGATGACATTCAAGTATATGGAGCACTACTTCCTAAAGTAATGACAACTCAGAAGATGCGGAACTCTCCGACCTACAAGACTTATCTTGCATATGCTACTTGAGCTGTAACTCCCAAGAAAGCAAGGAAGTTCAAGAAACCCGTTTCTCCTTCTAAGAAGAAAACTCTTGTCACGGTAGAAGAGGAAGATCCTGAACCTTCAAAAAAAGTTGTTCTCACCAAGAAGTCTTCTAGAAACTAGTCTACTGGTGTACAAATCTGAGACACTCTTGGTGTGTCTGTATCAAAGAAGAAGGCACCAGCAACAACTGAAAAAGGCAAAAGAATTGATTTGTTGTCTGAAGCTGCCTTACTTGAGGAAGCTCAGGTGAAGAAAGTTCTTAAGAGAAGCCAATGGGAAATGACTATCCATCAAGCAGGTGGCTCAGGTGATGGAACTGGTTCTAAACCAGGGGTTCCTGATGAGCCAAAAGGAAAATTTGTTGACACATATAAAGGAACTGGTTTAAAAGTAGGGGTTTCTGATGTGTCCAAGGTCGAGTCATCTGAAAACGAGTATGAATCTTGGGGTGATAGTGGTGATGAAGCCAATGTATAAGGTGATGATGAAGATTTTCAAGATAGTGATGATGATCTTCAACAAGCTGATGATGAAAGAACTGATTTTGAGAATCAAGAGATAAACGATTATGAAGAAGAGTCTGCTAATGAGTTTGTACATACTCCTGAAGACTATGGACCTACTAATGATGAAACGAATGATGAGACCAAGGATGTAGATGAGAAGATAATGATCAGGATTGTAAAGAAGTTGTATGTGAAGTCAACGTTAGATATGATAGATGATCGGAGCGAAGATGATGAAGGCGAAGCGGAATGCATAAATACAAATGAATCCACATGTACAACATTTTAGAGCATACACCAAAACAAACAGCGGGGGCGTACAGGAATATAATTGATCTAGAAATGGCAAAGTAATTCAAGGTTAGTAATCTGAACAAGCAAACAACCTTACTACGACTCCTGCATACATAAAGCAACTACGAGTAACCTCCAATAAAAGTTCAAGTCACTCGTTTCGTCCACCTATACTAATGCATCCTCAACAACAAAGAAATCTCATTCTACTGAATGGAAGTGGTTTCTATGCTGGACCTTATGTCAACATGAAGTTCCACGTACTCACCACTTCTCACCCATCCTATTTCTTGTAATCCCTGAACACAAAATCTATTTTTCAACCATCTAAACAAAAAACATAACAACTTCTTAAAGGTCTCCAGCAACAACCATTACTTCCCTTCTTTCATCACTCTTTCCTTCTCTTCAACAATCAATACCAATCCCAACTTCAACAAACACAAAAGCTACAACCTCAATCATTGTTGTTCCTAAATATGAAACCCTCTTTGCTATCCATCAAAGAATTACTGATTTGGAAAAGGATGTAAAAGAGCTCAAAAGTGTTGATAACTCTACAACATTTATTTTAGCAATCAAATCTAAAGTTCTAAATGATGTAAAAGAGTACCTTGAATCAAGTCTTGACGATGCTCTGTATAAGGTGATTTAGAAATACTCGGCTAACATCATTAAGGAACACTTAGTTCCAACTGAGATTGTAGAGAGACTCAAGCAGCAATGTGCACCTCAGAAAAGTATTGAAGACATCCGAAAAATCAAGAAGGAGCATGCAATAAAGCAGCAAGTGCATAAAGAGACTATCACCTCATCTGATACTGCTTCACTTGAAGAATTTAATCAAAAAACTCCCTTGTTTAACACAATGACTAAATCTAAGTCATTCAATAAATTTCCTAAGCATAGAGCTCTATATCATGCTCTCATAGAGTCAATCCTTGAGGATGAAGATGCTATAGACAAAGGTGTTGATAAAGAAAAGGAAACCAGATGACGCTGATAAAGATGAAGACCCTACTACTAGATCAGACCGAGGGTTAAAGGGACAAAGGACAAGCATAGGAACTAAAACCTCTAAGAAGACGTCTACTTTAAAGGACTCTTCTAAAGGAAAAACTCCATCCACCTCTTCAAAGTCTTCTAAATCTGGAAAGTCTGTAAAAGATCAAGTTTTTGAACCGATCTCTATGCAAGACTCTGACAATGCTGAACATGATGATGCTAAGTTTGACAATACTGATATGCCAATGGATCACGGAGAAGACTTGGGCAAAACTGATAAACAACCCAACGATGAGACTGTTCCCAAGAATGGCTGGTACAAGAAGTCCAGAAGTGACACTTCTCCTGATCCTGAATGGAACGAAGGTAAATTAGTTGATGATGGGCCAGAACAAAGTTGGCTCAATGATCTGGCCAAAGCTACAAAAACCCCTCTCACCTTTGATGAATTGATTCACACTCCAATCGACTTCTCTGCCTTTGCAATGAATCGTCTCAAGATCGACAATCTTATAAAAGAACATCTCGTAGGACCGGTTTACAACTTGCTGAAAGGAACATGTAAAAGTTATGTGGAGTTAGACTACACTATGGAAGAATGCTATCATGATTTGTCTGAATAACTTGACTGGAACAACACTGAGGGTTATCGTTTTCCCTACGATCTTACCAAACCTCTACCTGTGCAAATGTCGTCTCAAGGTCGTCAAATTGTCCCTGTAGACTTCTTCTTCAACAATGACTTGGAGTATTTAAGAGGAGGGAGCAATGACAAGAAATATACAGCCTCTACGACAAAGTCTAAAGCTGCAAGGTATGAGTTAAAGGGCATTAAAGACATGGTTCCTAACCTATGGAGTCCGGTAAAGGTTGTTTATGATAGATATGCTCTTTTGGGAATTTCAAACTGGCGAACCAAATGTCAGAATTTCTATGGTTATATAACCAAAATGGTGTCCAAGCATGATGTTTATTCGACCAAGAGGATTTCGAGCATAATAAGTGTCAAGGTGAAAGAGTGGTACGGGTATGGTTACTTAGAGGAAATTGTTGTTAAAAGAGCAAATCAAAAACTGTTAGGTTCAGTTCTTGAGCCCTTCAGTCTTTTAGTAGATTTAAACATAAAATCCCCTAAGTATTACTCAAGCTGAAGTCTTTTAGTTTGAGTCGCTGAAGTTTCTTTAACGTCAGCTCTTTAGGTCCTTAGAAGATTAGGAAGTATCTTCACTTCAGTTTATGCAGCGGTACAGAAACTGAAGAAGGCTTTTGGTAATAGCTTCAGCTCAATTTGGTTGACAATTCCAAGCTGAACGTTATATATCTCCTTAACAGAAGTTGAAATGTGTTGTTTCACTTCTAGATGGTTTACAAGGTAGGAAAAATATTGCTTTATGTTAAAAGGAATAAAGAAATCTCCTTGATAAAGTAACTTCTAAAAGTTGGTATATAAGTACAATAAGTTTCCTCAAAGGACAATACCTAGTACTAGAAAGCAAACATGCATTAAATGGTAGTTCAACCACCCATTTAATGCTTGCCACGTAGTCTAGGTTAAACTTGTAAACCCTAATACCTTTGCCTATAAAAGAAAAGGGATTCCCAGAGTAAATGTCATCTCTTCTAATTAATGTGATACACATTGAAGAGTTCATTTATCTCTCAAACAAACTAAACGGTACTACTGAAGCTCCTTTTACAATAATGAGCATAAAGCCCTTGTCTTTTAGACTTTTACCATTTAGCCCCTTTGTCTTTTAGACTTTAATGATTTAGCCAGGTGTTGTGACTTTATTTTAGTCACAAGCCTTTCACTTACCCTATTACACAATATTATTATTCTATTTATTACAATACTTTTATCTCAATAAGATCGTCACTTTTATCAATCCTAACATTTTTCATATATATCTGTTTAAAACTCACTTCATTGTCATGGAATCTGATTAGTTTAATTTGATAAACCTTATATCAGATTCCAAGAGACCAACAAGTGATATCAGAGCCTTCTGGTTTATAAAATCCCTTTAAAAGGATATTTAAAAAAGGCTCAAAGATTTTTAAAATCAAGACCCATCTTAAATGGCAGTAGTAGAAGTACCACAAATTCTTGAATACAGGGGTGTCCAGTTAAATGCCGCTCTTGTATTAGAGGTGGAAAAGTTCACCAATTGGAAAAAGAGGTTCATGTGCCATATCATTGGTATTAAACCCTAATTTGAAAACATCATTTCAAACGGTCCTTATATCCCTATGGCAGCTTGTCAAAGGAAGCCAAAGACACAATGGACACCTGAGGAGAGAAAAGCTGCTAACTTAGATCAGCAACTCAAAAGTCTCATTATGTCTGTGCTTCTAGATGACCAAATGAACTCTGTCATAAATTGCTTAACTGCAAAATCTACTTGGGATGACCTGATACTATATCATGAGGGGCCCTATGGTGTGAAAGAAAATAGGGTCATGGACCTAAAGTTATGCTATAACACCTTCAAATTCAAAGAAGGTGAATCTCTAACACAAACTTTCACTAGATATAAAGCCTTGATGAATGAACTAGTAAATGATGGCATTAAACTTTCAAAGCTTGAGATAAATACAGGTTTGATAAATAGGTTACCAAAGAAGTGGCTAGCTTTCTGTCAAAGTCTCAGAAACATAAATCATGTGAAAGAATTTGAGATTGCTTCTCTATTTGGTAAACTCAAATATGAAGAAAACCTTATAAACAATATTTTTGATACTTACTAAGAGAAAACTCTTGTCCCTACAACTCTACTGTCAACTGCCTTTTTCTCTTCCCTATTGTCTAGGACTTTTAAGATAGTCCTGATGATGAAGAGGATACAAGAAGCAGTCAAGAGTACATGAATGACCTTAAAGAAGAATACCAAGCAAGAGCTCTTTTAGCAAAATCTAAAAGGTTCTTTAAAAATGGTACTAAAAGGTTTAGCAGTGCAAAAGCAACTAACCAAACTGAATGCCACAAATGTGGCAAGAAGGGTCATTTTGCAAGAGACTGTTGGTCAAAGGCATTAGTTCCTTCATATCAGTCACCTTTTCATCTAAAACTTCTCCATTCATCTGAACACAAACCTAAATCGACGCATACCAAAGACTTTGAAGTCAAGTAAAACAAAGTCAAAGCTAAACTAGCCTTCCTTAGTTCCAGTGCCTTAGCTCCCAGTTCGTCCTCATGCAAAAACAAAGGTCTAATTGCTGAATCATATGATTGGGATGAAGAAGTATTATCTGATGACAATGATGTAACTAAAGTTAAAGCTATTATGACTCTTGCTGATGAAGAAAGAGTTTCTGTTGGCAAAGAAAGTGGCAGAAATGGTGAATGGATTAAGATTTCTATGAAAAAGGTACACACTCTTTTTGAAATGGAAGATAATGATGATAGAAAATCTTTTCTAGATTATCTGTGTATTGATCTAAACTATGTTGAAGAACAAATAAACAATCTCATGTCAAAATATAGAAATCTTGTTCAAGAACTAAATACATGCAAATAACAGCTTTTGGTATTAAAGCAAGCAAAGCTTAATCTTCTTACCATGCAGCATGTAAACACCAAGATTCTCAAAGAGAATCATAACTTAAGAAATGAATTGAAAGAGCTAACTTCTATTACAGAAGCAAGGATAAATAGTTCTAATAAAGTTAATCAGTGTATCAGTGAACACATTCCTACTAAAAAGAAAAAAATCTTTAGAATTGACCAACTCACTGAAGATACCTCCAGCTCTGGGCCAAAAGACCCAGTGTTTGTAAAGTCTTCAGCAGATAACTCAGAGGTATCTATTACTGGTAGTAATAAACCTAAGTTATCTAAAGCTAAAGATTCTACTCTGTCAAGTCATGATACTAGTAAGGTACCCTCATACGAGTCACAAAAGAAACACAACTAACCACTCAGTTGTTGTCTCTGACTCATTAGTAACTGATTATGATTCAGTTGATGAATCTTCAATCTGCAACACCCTCTTTCCTCCACTAGAGAAGCTGACTGGTGCTGAACCTGTTTTTGGACCAAAGACTATCAAATCAGTTTTGAAGTCAAAATCCACATTCAAAGCTGAAACTTTAAAAGATATCATAATAAATGAACCTTCCTCGGCTCCTGCTACAGGCAACACAAGTTCTTAAATTTCCAAAACTAACTCAGCTCCTGCTGGTAAGTTAAAAATGTAAAAATGGAAGATGATCCTCCCTTGGCTATTGTAATGAAAGAACTAATGAACTAAAATTACAAATTAGCAAGAATAAATCATCTTACTTCAGAAACGAGAATTCTCAACAGGTTCCTCCTAATAAACTTCAAAACAAATACAAAACTCAATTCAAAATGAATTATGAACTGTGTGGACAAAACAATCATCTCTTTGAGAATTGTTATGAAGTCTTGTTTTGTAAAAAGTGCAAGAGAACAAATCACATAATATGTGATCATGTGAATTTATGTCTTCCATGAATATAAATCAATATCATACTGGTCAAGGTGAATCTTCCTCAAGATCTAGACTTGCAAGGCTAGCAATACCTTTTCCTTCCTGCATACATTGTGGATATAATTATCATAAATCTGATGATTATATATACTATCCCATATGTGAAATATGTGGAAGCTATGATCATGATACTCATGGTCATAATAGGATTATGTCTCTAAGAAGAGGAATCAAATCTAGAAACCTTTAACATGTCACAAAGAACTGTGAAACATGTGGTAGAAGATTTCATACCACATCTGATCATAATGACATTTAGTGGTTCAGGAAAAGAGAAGCTCGTCAAGTTAAGAAAGCTAAGTCTTTCAAAGCAAGTAAGACTGAATCATCAAGTGCTCTAAGATCAAAGACTCCCACTAAAAGGTGGGTTTCTAAACAAAACTAACCATCCTGATCCTATTTTCTGTAGTGTAACATCATGGAATCTTTATCACGTTTGAACAACTATCATTCAAAACATATATTACATGCACAAATATGGGATGTACCAGGACCTGAAGGAATGTATGGAAATAACTCCACATACACCACTGAAGGTTATGGTTATGGTATAGTTTTCAAAAAAGGAGGGAAAGTAAATGTTCTACAACATGAACACTGAAATGCTTTTAACAACTGAGAATTCTTCATAAAACCTTATGAAAAATCCACTTTTATTAAAGCAGAAATCTCACCTGACCAATATGGTCAAAATTATCAAATTGATCAAAAATGATCATCCGTTTTAAACTGATGAACTCATTAATGACGATCAGTTTGAACAAAAAAACACACCAATGAAAACCAATTTCATTGATAACCTCACAAAACTGAATATGTTCAGATCTCTGAACTCTTATCCTCTCCAAATGGAAGATACTTCAGCACATGATATAATTCTAATTCTTTTCAATAAAGAAAGAACCTGACATTGTAATCATAAGGCATAAATCATGATAAAATCTTGCTCTAGTTGCAAGACTTGAAGCAATCAGGATCTTTCTTGCCTTACCACATACATATACTTTATAGTTTATCAAATAGATGTCAATAATACATTCCTCAATGGTAAACTAAAAGGAGTATATGTCAAACAACCTCCAGGTTTTGAGATGTAATGAATTCCTCAACCATGTCTGCAAAATTATACAAAGCATATTATGGACTTAAATAAATTTCAAAAGCATGGTATGTAACTCTCTCAACCTATCTCACTGAACACAATTTTGCAAGAGGTATGATAGAAAACACTCTGTTTATCTACAAAACTCAAACAAATGTTATTTTGGTACAAATTCATGTTGATGATATTATCCTTGGGTCCACCAGCACAAAGGTGTGCAAACAGTTTGCTAAACTGATGACTCAAAGATACAAAATAAGCATGATAGGTGTCCTCACCTACTTCTTTGGATTTCATATTGAACAATCTAAAAGAGGCATTTCATCAACAAAGAAAGATATGTCAAAGATATGTTGAGAAAGTATGACAAAATTGGTTCATCAGTGAATACTCAAATTGTGCCCCCTAACATGTTAGGACCTGATCTCAATGGCAAAGCTGTAAATGAGTCTCAATATAGAGGTATGATTGGATCACGAATGAACCTAACTACAAGCAGACCTGACATTCAATTCTCAACTGATCTCTATGCAAGACATCAAGCAAAACATAAGGAATCCCACCTTATTTATGTTGAGAATTTTCAGGTACCTAAATGGTACTCCAAGTTTTGGTCTACAGTATACAAAACGTTCAGGTCTTGACCTAAAAGGATACTGAGACTCTGACTGTGCTGGATGCAACATGGACAGAAAAAGCACTTCAGATGCTTGTCAGTTGCTTAGAGGCAAGTTTGTTTGCTGAAGTGAAAATAAGCAGCAATCTGTAGCTATGTTCTCAACTGAAGCTGAAGATATAGCTGCTGCTAGATGTTGTGCCATCATACTATGGATAAAAAGTCAACTCACTGACTATGATATCATATATGAAAAGTTACCCATAACAATCTAATTCTGCACTAAAAAAACAAAGCTTATTGATGTCAGATCCAGAATCATACTCTCAAACGGGACATTGAATTCCATTTCATTCCCATTCAATATCAACTTGCTAATATCTTCACCAAGCCTCTGGATGATCCAACTTTCAAAAGATTAATTGTTGAACTAGGTATGCTAAAAATCGATTCAAAACTTGAAGCTTCAGTACTGACTGAAGAAAACTGAAGCTTCAACACTTTCATCCAAAACTGAACAAACTTTCATATGTTAAATGTCAGGTCAGTTTTTGCATATAACCTTTAGCTTGATTAAGTGAAGTAACTGAGCAATCACATATGTCTCCTTCATGAATTTGAATGAGCATGTGTGATTTTGTCGCCTTCGCTAGAAGATTGATGATGATGCAGATTACAATAATCTGTTCAACATAACATAACACCAAACCTGAACCTAGTCCAGCTTTTTCAAACATCAATCTCAAGGTCAGTTTTAAAACAAATGTGATTCTCAAAAGTAATACTATTTTATTAAAATAATTTCCTTTTCAAAGAAGTTATTAAAATTAAAATATATTAATATAGGACATCTAAAAGTTAGAATGACCTCATCATGTTTCTCTCACCTACTTTTTCAGTGAGTAGACGGCTGTTCACTGTTCTAGGTGTCAGATGCACGCATGTTGAAAACAAACCCTAGACATTCCCCATAACTTCATAAACCCTAGATATCTTTTCACTAACTCATAACTTCCAAATGGCAGTTGTCAAATTGTCAAAGATAAAAGTGAAAAATTCTCAAATCATATAATCCACCACACCTATCACAACTCATTTTCTCACAAACACAGATTAAACTCACCAAAAACACACACACTCATAATCTAAAACAAATCAAATTATCAAAACCCTAATCACGTCAAATGGCAAACCAATAACAAAATCCTCCACAACAAGAACAACCCTTTGTTGCTGCTAAACAAGTAGGCTTCAATCTTGAAGATATCATCCTCAACACAAACAATGAGGTGGCTCTTCTATACCCAGAACACAACAGCAAGGATCACTTCAAATGTGTTTCTGATTTCATTTCCAAATGTTGCCTTAGAAAACCATTCACCAGATCTCCAAACATGTATAAGGAATACCTAGCTAAGTTTTGGTACCCAGCCAAAGCTCTTGAAAACTCTAAGGTTTCCTTCTCAACCCCCACTGGTGGTATCTATGGTGAAGTAGGGGGTAAACACCTTTAGGTATGTCATTGGTGCACATTACCTCCCTCACTCTAGCGAGTATGTTGCACCACCGTCTATTGACATAATGAGGCCATGGTTTGAAATAATTAGGTATGGGGAAGCTGTTCTTGCCAAAGGGACTCTCAAAAAGAGTCTTCTTCCTCCTAGGTGGAGGTTACTAATGGAATAAATTATCTAGTGTTTAGGAGGTAAAACTAGAGGTTTTGATCAGATTACCAACAAAGATGCCATTATAATGTATAGTCTTGCAAATGGGATCAACATTGACTATGCCAATATCTTTTAGGAAGACATCATCATCAAACTAAACAAGAAACATAGGGAAAAGGTTATACCATACACTAGATTTCTATCCCTATTGATGATGCACAAGATGAAGGAAGGATATGGAGATGGAGAAAACATACTCTACCCCACTCAAGTCTTCAGTGTCAACAATTAGGCACTAAAGCCCAACCAACCTAAAGAACCTCCCTTCACAGACCACATGTTGGCTATCTGCGCTGCTGATATTCCAATGGTCTTTAAAGCTCCTAAAACCTTTTCTAAAGCTGAGAGTGTTTCCCAAGGCACAAAGCCTAAAGCTAAACCTGGACACAAGAAGCTTTTAACTTTTTCAAAACAACCCTATGTGTCCAACAAAGAGGCAACAAAAGGTGGGTCCTCTAAAGCACCCACCAGTTCCAAAACTAGCCATTCTAAGAAAGAAAAGAGTCCAGCTCGGCCATGGACTCAAACCCAAGCCAGCGTCTAGTTTCTACACATGTGGATACTGGAATGCATAAAGAGGACCAACAAGCAACTGGTGGCCCAACCTCTTTAGGGGTCACCAGTGAAGCAAGAGCCAACCCTCAGCTCAGTAGTGGTATGTCAACATTTTATTTAAAGGAGCCTATCTATTCAGCATATTTCATTATTCACTGTGAGTCTGCATCAGGAAATGATATTTTAGTAGTTTCCACAGCTGAAGCTGATCCTGGAAAATCTGCTCCTAGTGATTTTGTACCTCAACAACAGGGTATGAATGAAGGAACTAAAAATACTTCATATGATCACTTATTTGCAGGTACTGACCCACATGTTCTTGCAGACCTAACCAAATATGTTAGTGAAGGGTTAAAAACTATCCTCACTCAACCTAGAACAAGAAAAGGGGCCAGCTCCATTGCTAGTCAAGTTGAGGAAGAAGAAGCCGCCAGCATAATCAAGTTAGAAGATATAGCAAAGCTGGTGTCAAATGTGTAACCTAACTTCAAACACCTAGACTCACCTAAAGATGATCTTGTCATTGTTGTTGATGATAGTGATGAAGATGAGGAGGATAAGGTTCACACTACTACTGAAAACACATCAGTTCTAAAATCCTCATCTCCCAGGTCTTTTCAAATTCAAGAGCTCACCAACCAAGTCCTCGTTCTTCAGTCTCAAAAGCACAAACTGGAACTTGAGAAGAACAAAGCTGAAGCTGAAGTTGCTCCCCTTAAAGCTCAACCCTCCTTTCCCAATGTGGGACAACTCAATAAGCTTCTGGTAAAGTCTTTCCAAACTGAATTCTCAAATATTTTATCTGCTCATGACTTTAGCAGTTCACTACCAACTGAGCTGAAGGATCTTCCCTCCAAGTTCAATGAACTGACCGAAGAAGTAAAAGGGTTAAAGCAACAAGTTTATGAATTAGAGATTAAGCTACTAGGAGATTTGAAAGAAATTCCCTCCAAACTAGAAGACTTTACAAAGACTGTCACAAGTCTTACATCACAAGTTGCTGAACTGAAGACACTTCAGTGGAAACTTTCAGCAGAATTTGTTTCACTGCCAGTACAAGTTGCATCAGTTAAAGCTAAGCTAAAAACCTTGGATGCTCTTCCAGGTCTCTTGCTAAATGTCACAAAAGCTTTAAACAAGTTTGCTCAGGTTTTAGATTCTGCCTCATCAAAAGCTGTAGATCAAAGTGTTCCTTCAGCAGGACAAGCTGACACTATGCCTGCCGAGGGAGAGAAGAACACAAACCAAGCAACCATCTCCCAGCTTTTCAAATAAGAGCTGAAAAGAATGCTGAAATGGAAAACCTGAAAAACCAACAACCAAAACCAACAACACCACCTGCTACCACCATCATTCCTCCTATCATCACAACCACAACAACTCAAATACAATCTCCTCCTCAAAATCCATAAAAGGCTCCTCTTAACCTAAGGGGGAGCATATCAAGAAAGACAAGGGTAAAAAGGCCATGTCTTCAAAGGATACTAAAGTAGTGAGTACAAAAAGTAATTCTGATGATGAAACAACACACGTGCCTGGTTTAATGGTTGAATCCTCTAAGAAAAAGGATTTGAAAAAGTTTGACTTTGTCACTGAAGATGGAGAACATGTCTAACTAAAGAACAAATCAGTGCACAAAAGAAAATAGAGGAAGAGGCCAAAGCTGAAGCCACCAGACGTGAAGGTGAAATAAGGAAAGAAGAGATGATTGATCTTCTTAGTCCATAAGTGGTGAAGAAGTACTACAATGATAAGTTACAGTATGACAGATACTGTGACAAAATGCTAAATAGAAGAGCAAAATCAAGAATCACCAACTGTGATATCTTGACCAAAAAGGGTCTAATTACTTTGAAGGTATATAAAGAAGATGATACAAGTGAAATCATTCATGAGTTTAAAGCCAGTGACTTACATCATGGTGAATGGAGAGAAGTTGTTAAAGCCTGCCCTAACAAAAAAGGTAAAGGATGTCTGTCTGTCTATAAACAAATACAAGAAAGAATGGACTATCTCTGTACAACTAAAGCTGAACTAGGAATTGACTTGGATAGACCTCTAAGTAAATAAGATCCTTTGGAAAGACTGAATGATCTGGCAAACAAGAAAAGAAAGCATGCTGATGACATTCATGACTTCTTTAGAGCTAACAAAATGCTTAAGTTATCAGTTCAATATGAAGATCATCTAGCTGGTACTGTGCTTAATGAACCTGTCCTAGGTATGATTTTGTTTAACTCATATCACAGACAGGATTTTGTTACCATTGAAGACTTTAGAGATTTCTCAAACACCATGTTATATACTGTACAAGAAATCTTCTTCAGACTTCACCAAGGTCCAGGGCTTGATGATCATGCCAGGACCTTTAGTTCTCTTCTGCTTGCTGAAATTGATAAGAGAAACTTAAACCCACTCAAGCAGATGAGAGTCATTGAGCAGCTAAGGCAATAGAATGTAATCTTTTGTAATAACTTTATCTTTTAAATTTGTATTTTAATGAAAGTTAGAATGAAAGGTTGTCAGTTTATGTTGTTCAATTTATATTAGTTGTGTAAGAAGTTGTTTTGCTCACTTACAACTGATTTTAACTTAGGCTATTTGTATATTCAAATAGGGGGAGATTGTTGGGTTCAGTTCCTGAGCCTTTCAGTCTTTCAGTAAATTTAAACATAAAATCCCCTAAGTATTACTCAAGCTAAAGTATTTCAGCTTGAGTTGCTGAAGGTTCTTCAGCATCAGCTCTTCAGGTCGTTAAAAGATTAGGAAGTATCTTTACTTCAGTTTATGTAGTGGTACAAAAACTGAAGAACGCTTTTGGTAAGAGCTTCAGTTCAGGTTGGACTATTTTAGGGAACTAGTGCTCATTTTGAATTTATTTCCAAGGTCTAGCATGCACATGCATATGTATAGATTAAAGCGCTTATCATGTAAATAACGAATCGAGTAACGGTATCACGGAAAATTACAAAATTTTAAACATTGCCTTAAAACATAAAAACGCGTCTATTGCCAAAATACTACAACGTTTGGTGTCCCGGTTCGCTCCCGGTGATGATTATCAGATAATAACGAAACAACTTCCCGGTTAAACGGTAAAGCTAAACGAAACTTTTAAAAATTCAAAATTTCTAAACAAAAACGGCTATTTTATTAAACAGAAATTCTCGGGTTGTCACAATACACATTGAAGAGTTCATTTATCTCTCAAACAAACTGAACAGTACTACTGAAGCTGAAGCTTCAGTTTAGTCATAAGTAGTTTGTTTTCTTACTCTCTTAACTTTGGTTAGAGTTTAAGTTCGAAGGAGATAACACCCCAAATATCATTCAACCACCTTGCTATTCCGCAAGCAAAGTGTGTCATAGATTCTTTATTTGATTTTAATAAGAACCTATATGTTGAAAAGTACTTCTTTGTGTTTTAAACTTGTTCTCTATATTCTTCATATATATCTGTTTAAAACTTACTTCGTTGTCATGGAATCTGATTAGTTTATTTTGATAAACCTTATATTAGATTCCAAGGGACCAACAGTCTTCATCATCACTATCAAGATCAATAGGAGTCTGAGAATCTTTCTAGTTTTGAGAATCATTTGGGTTGGTAGGTGGGTCATAGAATATACCACTTCTTGTAAATATGGCATTCAAGTGCTCGTTTTGAGCTTGAGGTGGTTGGTATGGTTTAGGTGAACATCCTCTAGGGTTTGGTTGGGTATTGCTTGGAAGGGATCCAGAAGGTCGAGCAGATTGCTTGTCAGCAAGTTTGTCAAATTTTGCTTCTAAGTTTTAGATTGAGGTTTGGTGGTTTTTGGTTGTTGCTTCTAATTTGGTTTTGAGGTCATGAATGTTTCTTTAACAAAAAGATTCATTAATTGTTGAGATTTTATAAAATCGCTTAATTGTTTTTGGAGGTCTGGTTTATCGTTAGTGTTTAGTCTATGGTAGTCTTAGTTGTAATCAGATCATCCACTTGAACGACAATTATCACGATTTGAATCACGGTTGCTGTCACACCCCCAGACAGGGCCTGGACGGAAAACGTGTCTGAGGGCGTGATGTCATAACAATCCGAACACAAAGCAATAAGGAACGACCACTAATCATGGACGTTTGAAAAATAGTTGTACTCGTTGCATAAAGAAAATTAATTTAAGTTTTACAACCGGTCATAAGAAAGTTAGATGTAGCTGAAGCATAACAAAGTTTGATAATGACAACGAGTATATAAATAGATAAGTCTTGGAATTGGCGAAGTCACATAGCACATAGACTACATTTAGCATCAAGAATCAAGCCAAGCTAAGCACATGAGAAAACATGTTTAAAATGTCAACATAATGTTGGTGAATTCATAGGTTTAAGTTAATACAAGAGTGGACCACAAGATTTCAAAACGTATGTGACTACTATAACAGATCCAACATCACATAAAAAGTATTTACTGTTACGCTAAGCTCATGACACTGATGCTAATAACAATAGGGCATATCATATCATGGCACATAGTATTCCTGCCCTTAACTGGTGTCCTAAACCAAAGACCACCACAACACACATCGACATGACATATATCCGTTTGTTCTTCGTTAAGTGGAACCAAAGCAGATAGGGATAATTAGTCCCAATAGATCTATTTACGCATTCATGCTCACTTAATCAATCCAATTGGCCATAGGTAACTAACGGTTCATGATCGTTTGGGCAATAGTGGTTTGTAAGCAAACTTAGGTAACACATAAACATGTAAAACTCACGTTAAGAAAATGTGTCCAATTTTAAAAGCAAACAATGTTTCTCACCCCAAAGTGTAAAGCATTTGAAAATCAGTAAAACGTGGGGCTATGAACTCACTTTAAGCAAGTGGTGAATCGATAATCAACGAGGAAGAAATAATGCCGAAAGGTCCTACACGCGACCTAAATAAATGACGCGTCTTAGGTAAACGAAAGATAACCGAAACTTATACGACACACTTTCAAGAGAAAAGGCATCCATATGTATTTGTGCTTTAGTTTGTTTAATAAAGTATGACTAAATAAAATTACAAAGTTTTTCGTTAAGTCTTGGCGTTCATCAAAAAATTACTACTTTTAAAAAGTTTCTATTTTAGGAAAGTTTTTAGTTTTAAGACGTTAATACCGTCCCCTATATTTGTTAAGTTTCCATATTTTCAAATGCACTAACTAACCATAATCGCTTAACTTCCAAGTCTGATCCGCTAAGTTTTACCAAACTTACTATTTTTAGTAACTTTATCGTTTTTCCTAAAATATGTTAATGACGTCTTCAAATGATGCTAATCTATATATATGTGTTACTATATGTTTCGCTAGAGTTTAGAAAGTCCAAAAATGTCCGAAAGTGTCCGAAAACCCCTTTTACTATTCACATCAGCACACTATTCATTTGGTTTTGCCGAAAAATGTTTCAAGTTTCATTTGGCTATAACTTGGCCGTTTTAAGTCCGATTTTAAAGTGCGATATGTGAAAAACTATCTATTCGAAACAAGCTCTTCAAAAACTACTTTTACGCCTAATGAAAACATTTTTAGGTCGCTCAAAACCTCAAAACAATTTCGGGACAGCAAGCACTTTTTGTCAAAAACGCAACCAAAATCCACCCAAACTTCACAATAGTGCCTAGTCTAGCCTAATCTCCGTTCACAACTAATCCACAACAAAACCACACATAAATCTAACCTAATCTCATCATATCTATTGTTGCAACCCACTTTTTAACTCATCTCACCATAGCTTATAAAACAACAAACATAATAGTTTATAAAAGTTGTCAAGTTACTTTTATCATTTTTTTTAAAAAGTAACACAAACACATGGATTCTTAAACTTGAACAATATTCATAAGAATAAAGGAAATGAAACAAGAGATGACCAAGAAATACTTACAAGAATGAAGAAACAAATAGATAATCACAAGATCTTTTCCCAAAATGACTAGATCTATAAAACCCACTTAACAAATTAGAAACCCCAATTTTATAATCTTGAGAAAACCTTTGGAAATCAAACAACCAATACTTAGATCTACCTTAGGAACCCTTGGAAATGAACTTAGAACACTTGGATCTTAAAAAGAATCAAAGAAAATGGGAACCCTATAAAGGGTGGTTTGGCCGTGGGTTTCAAAAGAAGAGGGAGAGAAGAGATGAATTTTTGAAGAGGCAAGAAATGATATGAGAACCCTAAGTTATGATTTAGTGTGATATATAGGACCAAGCACTTAAGGTTTAGGGTTTTATGTGGCCACATGGGACTCAACCACACCAAGGGTGTGTGTGGTCTTGGGTTTAGCCGAAACTAGCCACAAGGACCCAAATGGGTTCAATTTTTCTAGCTAAGGATCAAGCAATAAATTACTAGTCAAAGAGTATAAGAATGTGTAAGTATCACATGTGAAGGTTGCATGGGATGTCTATACATGAGAGTGACACTCTCATGTGTCATTTTCTATACTTGCATGTACACATGGGTGCATGTTTCAAAAATAGATGCCTTTTATTTAATTTTGAGTTCAAGGTGATATAGTTATGGTTTTGGGCGTCCGAATTTATGGAGGGGGAAAATATGAACGAAATTTTTGACTTGCAAACACGAGACATACGATAACTAGAGTTTACACGAAAAGGTTGCGGGTTTTCGGGGTTCCGTTTGGTCAAAAACGCGAAAAACGCAATTTAAAAGATAAAACCCTAAAATTAATATCGGAAGTGATTAAAAATCACGAAACACTTAGAAAAGTTAAAATATCTCATATAAGGCCTAAATTTATTAATAACCGATGCCGGGACGCGCCCGATGACGTTTTTTAGATTTACGCGGTTTAACTTCCCGGTAAACTGTCAGATTCAAACGTAACATGAAAAAGTCAAAGATAATAATCGGAAAGGTTTAAAATGTTGACCTGAAACTTACGGGGTGTGACATCCTTTCCCCGTTAAAAGAGCTTTGTCCTCAAAGCTCAGGACGTAGCTTGAGATGCGGATTCAGGGTTAGCAAAAAGATGAGGGTACTTTTTCTGCATTTGGTCTTCGCGCTCCCAAGTATACTCGGGACCTCTTCTTGAATTCCAACAGACCTTCACGATTGGAATGCGACTTTGCTTCAAACGTTTAACTTCGCGGTCCATAATTTCAATCGGTTCTTCAATGAAATTGAGCTTGTCGTCGACGTGGATTTCGTCCAACGGAATAGCGAGCGGTTCGTCGGATAAGCACTTCTTAAGGTTTGAGACGTGAAAAGTACTATGAACACGGCTCAGTTTCTCGGGTAACTCAAGTCGATATGCAACCGTTCCAACTTTGGCGAGAATCTTAAAAGGTCCAATATAACGAGGGTTCAGCTTTCCCCGTTTGCCGAAACGTATCACTCCTTTCCAGGGCGATACTTTCAACATAACCTTATCCCCAACTTGAAACTCCAATGGCTTACGTCTCTTATCAGCGTAGCTCCTTTGTCGATCACGTGAAGCTTGTAGACGATGCTTGATTTGGATGATCTTCTCTGTTGTTTCACGAACAATTTCTGGGCCAGTAAGCTGAGCGTCTCCCACCTCAGCCCAACAGATAGGTGACCGACACTTGCGACCATACAACGCCTCAAAAGGTGCAGCTTTAATACTCGTATGATAGCTGTTGTTGTAGGAGAACTCTATCAATGGTAGATGTCTGTCCCATCCCTTTCCGAAGTCCATCACACACGCTCGTAGCATGTCTTCTAACGTTTGGATGGTCCTCTCACTTTGACCATCTGTTTGTGGGTGGTAAGCCGTACTCATATCCAATTGAGTACCTAGGGCTTCGTTCAACGATTTCCAGAAATGAGACGTAAACTTACTGTCTCGATCAGAAATAATCAAAACTGGCACTCCATGTCTTGAGACTACTGGTATGTGTTTAATTACACATACCTTTTACCTTTAAAAACGAGCTAAAATAACCAAAAAACAGACTTAAAATGCCAAATATATGCTTGTTTTGTAACTTGTTGTGCAGGAACGGAGATATCTAAGAAAATAGGAACGAAAAAAACAAAGCTCAAAATGACAAAACCGGACACGAAATGAAAAAGCAAGGGAAATAATGACAACGTGGAAAAGACACAGTCAAGTCAAAGCCCAAGTCAACCCCGACAAACCCGAAGCCAAAAGTCAAGAAAAACAAGTTTAGGGACTAAACTTGTAAATCCCTATACTTGTTTTGAAAGAAGAAAAGAAGGAAATAAAGAGAAGGGCCAAATCTGCCAAATTGGCAAAGAAATACCACAAGGGGCAAAACTGCCAAGTCCCCAAAACCACATCTAACAAGGACTTGTGATGCAATTGGTTGTATAACTTTTGGGGACTATTTCTGCCAAGTCCCCAAACATTTATAACAACAAGGACGTGTGGTGCAAACTAAACAAACACCTTGAGGGACCAATATTGTCAAACTCCCAAACTTTCACCCAAGTTTTAAAACACTGTATATCTTCTCCAAGATTTCCCGCCTAAACCCATAACCCCACAACCTGTCATTTTCTCCTCGTTTGACCTCCCACAATACTCCAAAAATGTCACCATAACACACCCCACACCCCCACATGGGATTGCCATGTTGGCAATCCATAAATCCACCAAAATCATCAAGGGTCGATAATATTCGACTTGGGCACCAAGAAATTTGAAGGGCCAGGATTGTTTGTTACCACACTCTCACAACAAACACACCTCTTTTGTGTGTCTACAAGAAAGCACAACCTGAAAGAAGACAAAAGGGACCAAGAGAACCCTAGCTCGTTTGTTTTACTATTTAAGCTTTGTAAGCCCATGGTGGCACCAGGAGTAGTTTTAGTTTTTAAAAGTTTAGTGTGTTAAATTTTCAGTTTAAGTTCTTTTATTGTACTTGTACTTCACCTTTTTAATGCAAATTCAGTTTTAAGTTTTACATGTGTGTTCTAAATTACAAATATCTCTTTAACCTTAAAGCTCTCAACATAAGCCATTTTATAACCTGTTTTTGAAAACTTTAAGAAAAATTTAAAAGGGACAAAGTTACTGTATGATTGATCAAGTATGGATGAATAAGCAATATTGGAAGGCTTATTGGGATTGCTTAGTTTTAGCTTATTCATAAGCTTTGGGTAGGATTTTAGAGCTCATTAGGTTTCAAATATCCTGTTTTGAGCAAAGGATTGAAGGTACATTCTCTTTTAAATTTTACCTCAGTTACTGTAGCAGTGCTTATTGGCTTATTTTTTTTGCTTATTAATGTCTTATGTGCTTATTTGTGTTCATTAATGCTTAAGTTTGCTTTCTAGTTACCTTTCATTTCATTTTCATGCAATTTGATTAAATTCTGCCTAATTTAAGCTTATTCTGTCCTAGCTTATTATCCTTTTAAGTGCTTATTTTTTTTAGCTTTTCACCCTTTTTATTGTTTAATATTGCTTAAGTAGTGTTAGTCTTTTAAAAAAGTTTAGTTTACTTCAGCTTTTATAGATTAAAAATCCTTTTCAAAATATTAAGGGGGTGTTTGGGTTAAACATGAAAACGGGTCAAAAAGGGAAGTGGTATGGGTTGTTGTCACTTGGTTAGATTTAGCTTAAGTATTAAGCTAATCTAAGTCTGTTTTTAAAAGTTTTTAAGTTTTAAAATTGTTTTTCAAAGTTTTCTAAGTCACCTTCAAAACTGTGGTTTTAAAAAAAAAAGCTACAAGTGCTTATTTAGATAAGCACTTGGGATCTTGAGTTTTAGTTCAAAAAGTGTGTCATTAGTGTGTTTTAAACAAGGTGTCAAAATCTCTTTGTGTCACTTGACTCTTTGAGTCAAAGCTGTGAAAAGTTAAGTGTCAAATTTTTTTTAGCTAAAAGCCCTTTTTCAAGAGTTAAAATCAGCAGGATTAAATGGTTTTTGGAAGTTTAAAATTTGTGCACAAGTCCAATTCCTAGTAATTTTCATCTGTTTCAACTTTTCTTTTTCATTTAAGCTTATTTGACAGCTTAAAATAAGCTGTCAAATTAAGCCCTTGTTTTAGCATTAATTCTCCCCTGGTGCTAGGGGGTGAACTTTAAGCCCACCCATCTAGCTTATTAGTTCACCAGAGCATGAGTTATTGGCTTTTCTAAAAAGCCAATAAGCTCTTTGTTAAGTTCTTTCAATTTCAGTCCTTAAAAAGCCCCTTTGATAGCTTATTTTTAAGCTCAAAGTAGCCCTCTCACTGTTTTTGCTAGGCTTAGTGTAGGGATTGCTTATTTACTTTTTGGCTTATTGAGCTTATCTCAATTGCTTATTTGTGCTCCTAGTTGCTTTTTAGGATAGTGTGTTAAGTTGTTGTGCTTATTTACCTTTTTCCTTGCTTATTTAGAGTCAACAGTTAAGCCTTTTTGTTTTTAAGCTTAGTTTAGCTTCTGTCTAAGTTAAGCCCTTTTTAAGCTTATTTAGCTGTCACCATTTAGCCTTTTAGTGCTTATCTAGGTTAGGATAAGTCCCCCTTTTAGCTTATTTTTCCTAGTTTAGCTTATTAGTCCACAAATGTCCAAAAGACTTAGCCACTTTTAAGCTTTTAAGCTTGTTAAAGTTGCTGTCGTTTTTAAAAGCTTATTTTCAGCTTATTCTTAGCTTTCTAGAAAAAGTTGTAGTTTTGAAAGTTGTTAAGCTCCATAAGCTTAACAACTTTGGTTCACAAAGTTTTTCAAAAAAAAAAAAAAAGAAGAAGAAAGGAGACAAGGGGTGACCCGGGTGAGCAAGACTCGAACCCGGGTCTCTACCCTCGTACACCTCTCTTTATACTCACACACTTACCGCTGCGCCCTTGGGACTTTTACGTAAGTATCCCAAGGGCCAGGGTATTTAAGGGGGTTTTTGGGCTTAAGCTTTAATAAGCTGTTTTAGCTTATTACGGCTTATCTATAAGCCGAATTTTGGTTTTCAAAATTTTCTTAGGATTCTGTCATTAGAATAGATTTTATATAAATTTTTCATAATTTTTTATAAACTTTTAGTATTTTTTATAATTTAATTTAGTTAAAAGTTTAAAAAATTCATAAAAAATTCAAAAATTATCAAAAAAATATTTTTCTTTTTTAGAAAATTTTCTTTAGTCATATAGTTTGTAGGAAAAATATAAAACTTTTCGTAGGGTCATTTTTGTAACTTTTTGCTTTTTAAAGAACGGTTCCGGGTACGGATTTTGTCTTGACTCGTTTTTGGGTCAAACGACCTCCGTTTTCAGTCTAGTCTTTTTCATTCTTCCCATCAAAAAAAATACAACTTTTCATAGATCCCTCTCAACTCTCTTTCTCTTCAGAAACCAATTATATAAAATTTAAGTCCATATACTTATTCAAGACTTACAATCGTAAGCGCAACAAACTAAATAATAAACTTGTTCTGTAAGATTAATTTTGATCAATATCTTTTTCTCCCTGAGGAGCGATTCTTTTAAGAAAGAATGGTGCCGAGGTTTTTTGTCTTGCTACGATATCGTTTTATGCGCGAGGGTCAAAGCAACCAACCGTTTTCAAAGTAGCTCAGCTCTTCTCTTTACCCATTCTTCTCTCCGTATTCTCTATTAAGTCCCCATAGAGAGTTTAGAAGTGAAAGCAATCTATCTCACCGATAAGGCGGTTTAATCTTTGAAATAAGCACATAAATCTTCACAAGGCTCTTTTTCTCTTCTGGACCAACTCCACTTTTGATGACGCGGTTGATTTCATCGTACGCTCTAAGTCATTATCTAAGCTATGGGTTTCATAATTGTTAGGTTTATTTCTTAAACGTTTTATGTTTGTTATTGTTTAATTTAACATTTCCCACATCTCTCACATCATTTTTTCTTATTCCAACATCCATATCTTCATCCGCGAGACTACTGTTAAGTCGCGGAATTCGTCTGGGCTATTGGTCTCAACAAACATTACAAAGCCATCTCTTTGGCGAGAGGGGTAGTCATGTAACGCCTAGATCCCAACCACGTTGCGAACATGATAGACACCTACTACATACACTACTCTTATAACCATGATTTCCCCAATAGAATTCTCCTCGTATAACAGACTTTAGTTCTTACTATAATACGTCGACCCACCCCTTACTCTCATCCCAACCCCACCCACATCCTGATTAATATCACTAATATATATATCATATATATTTTAAAGGTGTAGTTTGGCAGCGACATCAAAGCTCTATCCACAGATACTAAGCCGGAGGCTTAAAAACTAAGACTAGGCATGCCCAGATCACCTCTACGATAAATCGTCTTCTGCAACAACCCCTTAGGAGAATAGTATCTATTTGATCCAAACAGAGAACTACCTGAGACTTTTCCTTTAGTAGACTTTACGTGCGTATTGAAATTTCTCTAAAGACTGCAACCGTGGTTCTCCCCTACCGATATCTTCTCTATTAGTGCTAACTACCAATTATTCGGCCCCGCTGCGGCACCACAGTCTAGATATGTCGACTTCTAAACACAAGAATGTCCACTCACGAGAACCACCAAACAAGTTCTATTGCAAGAATAAAAAACAATAGCTTTCTTTTCTCTCTGGGATGGACACCTTTACTTTTTAAGCGACTTTGTCTGCGGGTCCATCAAAATAATCCACATTTTGTGTGTAGATAGGCAAAGAAGTCCTCTGCAAAATTCTCGAAGCCTTAAGTCCATAAAAAGGTGAGCACCCAATCGGCTGATACCAACGGGGACACTATCAGGCGTGCCAACTTTACGTACCCGCCAAAATGCAACGGTTCTTTTTGATCTGCCCTAGGGTTTTTAATTGTGCCCTTATACCAATTTATATAAGGATGCACGATAATACCTGCCGAAATATCTGTGTCAATATCACTTGTGCATGCACATCAATAGTACAAAGCGAGAGCAAATAACTCTCATCCAAACTACGATGATGAGTATGCCCGTCAATATGCTATAGTATCCAAGTTTGTGAGATCTTTTCCGATTTATGACGGGATATTGATCCTTTATGGAAACCTTTTATCCCGCGTCTATTTCAAGAGGGTAAACTAAATATACTTTCGAGTAGATCCACGTACCGGATTCTTAACATCATCCTAATCAAATACCATCACTGGAGCGTTCTTGATAGCGAAAGGCGCTTCCCCCCACAAACAACCGATGTCTCTTAGGGGTAAGGTTGTCTATAAAACAACCTATAAGGTTTAAAATCTCCTTTTCTCCCGATATTACGTGCTTCCGAGAGCAATCATACTAGCGAAACTCGTGGGAACCCATTTTGAAACTACAGAATTACAATAAAAAGTTTAGTGATCTCAAATATATAGGTGATCACCCATATCTCGTCTTTCCGACGACATATACCACCCGGCTCAAACGGAGTGGTTCCAATTGAAGTCACAGAATCAAGGTCCAAAAGAATTTTTTAGAGAGGCTACGGATAGTGGAGGGAAAAAACCCTTCCCCATGCGAGAGTCCTAGACCAAAAAGCCTAGCAATGAAAAATGCATTTATGGGCTTTTAAGAACTGGGGCTTACAGAGAACTCCAATTTTGATGTAGCCGTTCCGTACACCAGTTAAGGAAAGTTCCTATCGGGAAAAGCATGTCACTGTTAACAAGTTGTGGACTGCTAGAATGAACAAAGCAAAAATTGAGCAGCGCAACCAACCTCCACTCTCTCACGCATCACCCGCCAACCTCTCCGAAATTTAATACACCTGCGCGGAATTTGCCAATCATCGAAAGCTTCAACTAAATAAACTCAAGACGCGCTTCTGATCACAGTCTTATCGAAATTCACTTAATCCTACAAAGAAAGACAAAGAAATTCTACAACGAACCAAGATAAAGAACCGAATCTTCAATGTTTCGGTTGCTACAAGTCTTGGCTTTTCAACTCCCCATTAAAGAATTTTTTCCGGAACAGACTCCAAGTCTCTATGATTGGACCGAGAGGGTGTGACTTTCACAATCAACCAGATAGATTCTTATCCTTAAGAGGCACAGCCGAAAGTTGCGTCTCATAGGCGCGGATGGTTCTAATTTCTAAGTCAACTGGCCAACCCACCGTGTGAAGCATTAACCTATTAGAGGGAAGATATACCAACACACCATTGGTTAATCACTGCGATCTTCCCTCCAGCACATTCCCTAAGTGACGAAAAAAATTCTAGGGAGAATCTGCAGTTCGAGCTTCAGCGCCCTCGGCACCACTGCGACCACAACAACAAAACAAGACTCGCCTATCGTGCGGCGCAAGAGATCATCCCCCACTCTTATCCTTTCTAATTCTCCTTTACTATTTTCTAATCTTAATCCAATGTGTTCTAGCCTGATCTTGAGACGACCTCTCGATGCATGCATAACTCTTCTCTCCTCCCGTATTATCTCGATCTCGCTTTTGTACTAGATATTTTGCTTTATATAAGAGTTCTGGCGTAACAATTTTAGCGCAGGCGCAATTCTTCCAACACATTATTCTTGAAGCCTCTCGATGTACCCACAGCCACACTTTGATTTATCCCGTTCAAACTCGTGCTTTATCATCCTTTGGTATGTGAAATATTAGTTTGGGGAGTCCAAATCCTATCTCTCTCCATCACATTTACAACCTAAAAAACGTTTAATCTTTGGCATACATCTTCCGCCAAGCTCTAAAATCGGTCTATAGATTTCATCGTCACAGAGACCCAACTTTTAAACATAAAATGGAGAGACAATGTTCCTCTCCTCCAACACCCGACATTTAACCATACGCGTTTAGGGGAAGGTGGAATCTGATTGATTTGATGTTAGCTTGCTTATTTGAGTATTATGTTCTCGACACAGCTAACCCGTTTTTTTCTTTTTTTCCCCACAAAAATAGCAAAAATTTTAAATTTTTTTTCAGTTTTGGTTAAATATATTAAAAATAAAAATAAAAAAAAAAAATCGTTAAGAACGAAAAAAATGTAGGTAGTCCGCTGGTAAGAATAGATCATCCTCCCCAAAAATCGCAACGCCCGGCAACAACCGTCGCGATAATTAATTTAGAGCTCCCGAAATCATCCCGTGTAGAGTGTCTAAGGCTTTCTCCCTTAACTATTAATGTTGATAGTTTGGTGCTAGTCTCGAAGTAGACTGTTAAACATGCTAACTATGAAAGCATTAGTATAAATGAAAACTGTGGCAGATCTCAAGGATAGATTTTACAATATGGCCACGAGATTAGGATTTTATATAAGGCCAAATCAACGTATATTTATTTGCAAATGTATTAAATTTGTAAGAATGATAGGTGTTAATTACGAATAAGATGGCTAAACAAAGAGTTTTTATTTGGAAAATCTAAAAGGCTTATAAGAATAATTATGATTTTTCTTCCCAGGATGCTCTTAAAACGACAAATTATAACGTGTGTCTCAATAAATTTTGCAAATTAGAGTTTTACTCTCAAAAGTCTAATCGACATATTCAGAGAAAAAACTTTAGTACTCGATTGATGAGTTAACATCATGTTTAAATAGAGAATTTTTAAAGTTGAGTTTATACTCTTGGTTTTCTAAATACGCCAATTTTTAGCCATTTGCCAAAAATAAATATGATAAATCAATTAATCAGGGGTTGTGTATTCTTTAAAAAAAAAATCATCTATACAAATGTAGTTGAAGAATAAAGGTCAATAGGCAAGTTTTATAGAATCCTTAAGTGTTGAAAAAAATTAATATACAAAACTCCATCGGTAATAAAGTACAATGGAGGCATTTGTCGCTTCTTTTTTTTTGTTCGCTCCCGATGTGACATACGAAAGAAAGGGTAGAGCTGTATATTTAGGGTTGGTATCATAATAAGTAACGCGAACCTTGTCGGGGCAGGCCGATGTGTCGTTGAAAGAAAAGTGATACTAAGATCCTAGCCAAATAATGTAAAAAGAAATAATAATGTTCACAGTTATTTTAGAAAATAAAAAGTAAAAGGAAATATATTATTAAAAGCGGCAAGGTATTCTTTAGAGCTAAATGTTTGCAAAAGTCTATCAAAGCTTTTTCATCGGATAATTCATGCATTACGGTTATCATTCCACGCGGGATGGTTGTGTCAAAATGCCTTAGCACTTACCCAATGACGTGGGATCCGCTAGAAGAAAATCATTTATGTGGACAAGTGAATCCAACGATTCTTTGGCTAAGAGGTTTTTTATTTTGAGGGCTTTGAATGTGATCTTACTAAGTTAAGCGTGGTCAGATTTCGATCTGATCTAAATAAAGTGATTAAATGGTTTTAAATTAATTTGAACACCCACACCTAAATATATGATTTATGTTCGGGAAGAAGGAATTCACATAGTTTTTGTTAAATTATAAAGTACTTTAGCATCTTAGTTCATAATTAGCAGAGATCTTATTATTAAGCTTAGCAATGTAAAAAGTGAAAAACGAGGATATGAAGTTATCTTTTAGACACTTACCTATTGTGCATTTTGTTCTATGATCCCCTAATAGTTACAATGAGGTAAAATAGAAAACAATACATTATGACAAACACAAAATAAATTGTAGTTAGAGTAATTAATTATCAAGAAAAAGCATAAAAAGAGAAAAAAATCTTAATAAAAGGGAAGTCGTCAAGTGTTTTATAACTTGTGATCTCTTAATCACTCAAACAAAAATCTTTGCTATTCTTTCAAGAGGTTTAGATTGGGAAATTTTCGAGGTAATTGGATTATAAGCATGTGAATATAAGCGTGAGGACACACAATCGTTTATTTGGGGAATTTTGATAAGTGTAAAATACACATATCCATTTATACCTAAAATAACCCAATTAAACCCAAAACAGACCAAAAATGGCAAAAATATGCTTGTATTTGTGTTTTGTGTGTGCAGGTATGGATAAATAAAAAATCATAAGAAAACAGTCAAAAACAGGCAAGCATGGATACGAGAATCAGAAGAGTACAAAGCCGAAGCCAGAAAAGCCAAAACCCTAGCCCATACCCTTTTATATCAACCACAAAGGCCAATTTTGCAAATCCCGAAAGTTATTTATAACTTGAAAAAGGGAAAAGAAAGAAAGGGGCCAAATGAGCAAATTCCCCAAAGTTCAATAGTTTTAACTGTCGAAAATTAGGCGCGAAGCTAGTTACTATTCACCCGTCGTCCCCAAAGTTACCTCGTTGTCAAATCATAGGGCTTTTCTAAATCGAAGGGTTAATTAGGCAATCCAAGTGGTCTACATCATAAAAACAGGGTCAAAACAGTCTAATCAAGCATCCTTAGTAGCTCACTTAAGCATCAAAGCCACGTCAGATGAAGGAAAGCACAAGGATATTGATTTTTACTCATTGATCACTCACACAAGAAGCACAAGGGTCACATCAAGGATTGCCAGCTTGGCAATCCGTGTGAATCCCAAGGCTTGATCTAACGGATGAGATAAGAAATCCAATGATTGAAGAAATGGATGGTGATGATTAGAAGGAGCGTGGGCAAGAAGGCACACCTAGAAGCTTCATCAGCCAACTATAAATAGGCCTCACTTCTCACACACAAATGGATCTAGTTTTTTTTAAGTAATTTAGTCTAGCTTAAATTTCGTATTTTTTCTTAAATGTAATTTTCCTTAAAAAATGTTTTGTAATCTCCTTTTCAAGTAATGTAATCAGTACTTTTTATTAATGAAATTTAGTTTAAATCATTCATAAGCTCTCTTTTCTTGTCATTCATAAGCTCTCTTAATAGACCAAATTGTCTCAATAAGCTAATAAGCTCATATTAAGCTCTTTCAGTCTATAAGCTAAAATAGAGCTTGTTGAATTTAGAATTAATCTTACCTAAACCTTAAATCAGTTTAATCTTACATGGATCTTATTGGATTAGAGCTTTTGGAAGGGGATCTTAACTTGGAAGAGATCCCAAGGACTTTACTCTGGCTTATTAATAAGCTAGGGAGCTTGTAGCTGCCTTAACTGGTTCCTTTTGTTTAGCTAAAGGATCAAGTAAGTTTCCCTTTTTATTATTCTTTAATTTCAATTTAAATTGCTTAGTTATAGTTTATATGCTTAATATTGCTTATTTGCTTATCCTCATCTGTTTTTGCTTAAATAGTTATAGATCATTAGTTACTAATTTCTGTCATAAAAACTCACAAAATCCAAAAAATATTAGCTTAATTAGTTAAGATCTTAGAATTTTACTTATTCAGTTGTTTAATCATGATTGCTAAGTCTGTTTTAAGCTAGTTTTTATCTGGTATTTAGAATTTGTTCATTAGATCCCTCTTAAAAAGTTTTTTTCTTAAATCTGTCATAGTCTAAAAGGGGTGTTTGGTTTAGTGCACTCTTGAATTGGACTAGCAGTACTAACATAAGTTAGTACTGCTGAACCTTTTCACTACCAGTACTAACCATAAGTTAGTACTGTTAGCTTAGATTTTAGCTTGCCAAAATCAGTAGGATTAAGTTTAGTTATAGCTTATTATAAATTTAATCTTAGTTTTCATTTTCTAGCTTATTTCATTGCTTATTTTGCTATCAAAAGTCAAATTGCATCAGCAGTGCTTTCACTTGAAAGAACTGCTGAACTTTTACACTGGCAGTACTAACCTCAGTTAGTACTGATGTGTTCTTAGCTTAATTTGGATAGATAATTTTAAGGTTTAGCTTACCAAATTCAGTAGGAGTTAAGTTTTAATATAGCTTAATATAGTTTAAGTCTTTAATTTTATTTTCTAGCTTATTGTCTTAGCTTATATTGCTGTCAAAAGTCATAAAAAACCCTTAAAATTCCAAAAACAGTACTTAGAAACTTTAGGATTTAAATGTGTTAATTCAAGCTTTTAAGACTAGGTTTTATAGCTTATTTAGATGGATAATAAGTAGATTAATAAGTTCTTAAAATTTTAAAGTCTAGTTTAGCTTATTAAGTTTTCTAGTCTATTTGGAGTTTGTGTTACTTTGCTTATTTCCTGAGTTTGCTTGTTTCATGCTTAATTTCAGTAGTTTAAAAGCACTTCTAGCTTAGTTTTCTTTGCATTTTTAGATTAAGCACATCATAAGTTTTCTAGATCACTTTCCCTTTTTAGATTTAAGCTTAAATTGAGCAGTTTATAGCTAGCTAAGTAAAGATAAGCTCAAAACCCTTCTTTCTGAGGTCAGTTTAGAAATAAGCTTTTATTGAGCTTATTTTTGAGTTTCAGCCCAAGTAGCTTTTATTAATTTTGTTCCCATTAGCTTCCTTTACAACTTTGCTTCTTTGAGTTTTTCATTTTAAGCTCTTTAAAATTTCGAATGCTTATTGGACTTAATTTGTGATCGGGATAGATTCTCAGGGTAGATAGTGTAACTTTCAAATTCAGTTGTTTACTAAGTTGGCCCTCCGTTAGTTGTTAAGTTTCCCCGTTAGTCTCTTAGATCTTTGCTCCATTAGTCCATTAGTTAAGTTGTTAACTAAGCTTACTAGTTTTAATTAGTAATTAGGTTTAATTTTTAATTAGTTTAATTAAACTTTTATAAAAAAATAAAAATTAGGGCTTTTATTTTTAATAATTTTCTGAGCTTTTTCTTTATTTAGTGAAATTTTAGTTTACATTTTTAGGGTAAAGTTTTAGTCCATTAGCTTAATAGTTGCGTTTCCGTATTTGTTTAATTGTTCATTTTAATTTTATTTTTCATATCTTTCCAAATCAAATATCTTTACCCCATTCAAATCAGGATCCGAACCTAAACGTGGTTTCAATTTCACTAGTCATTGGGGATAACGACCCGGGTGATCATACTTACCCGGTTTAATATACGTATTTTATATTATATTTTATATATTTTTGAGAGTGAATTTTATCAAGGGTAACTTGGTAATTTTCTTAATTACTCTTAAGGTTATATTTTATATATATATTTTAGGTATATAAAAATGCTAATCACTTATCTTGTCGGTTTGCTTATCAACTTAGATTATATTATCGTATCGGTATAGGTCGAAAGACCCGTTATGATCTATATGGTTTTAAAGATTTGTCTATGGTCTTTATCGTCTGTGTCGAGAAATCCACTTTCGTGAATTGATAAACAAAATAAGCTTTGAAATAATAGTAACTGGATTAATTGGGTGACACATTTGGTTAAGCTAACTAAATATAAGTCTTGAGTTAACTAAGTTAATTTGTGAAAACGTTTTCTAACGAGAAATCTTTTTTATAAGTTAAGGTTCCATTTTGGAGGTCTTAATCATAACCACTACTTATAAATTATTTTTAACTATCCGAGTAGTCATCCTTATTATCACTGGGTAAAACAAAAGTTATTTTCAAAATTGTTAAAGTCTAATTTTCTTCTGATTATTTAAACACGACTCAAATCCCTGTGGACGACCTGGTCTTACCTAAAAAATATTATACTACATATGTGGGTTATACTTTTACCCGTGTGTTTCCCTATAATAAAATTAGTATTTTCAGTCATTATAAATTTAAAGCTTTTGAAACACATCACGCTCCCTTGTGGTTTTTGACAACGGAAACAAGACATTTCTTCTCATCGTCTTTGAGCAGAGCGGATATGACTATTGGAAGAAGAGAATCTTTCTTCAAAAAAGCATATATAACCACGGTTCCTCATTAATCAGTATTAATTACTGCCTCGTGTCAGATTAGAATTCAAAATAATTTATTCTTGACGAGGTTTGCAGCTGCACTAAGCCCTTCTCGTACCGGTGCATCTCAAAGCAAACAACACGTTAAGAGTGGATCAGATAGTTACTATCTTTCTGATTAAACCGTCAATTCATTTACTAAAACAAGTTTGATTCACATTGAATTGCACCATCGTTTCTTTCCAGTTGACACAAGTTTGGTTCATATAGAATCGCGCAAGTCACCTACCAAGAGCTTGTTTGATGTTGGCTCAAGTAGGATTTCCATCTTCACGGTGAATACTTAAGTATCACTCAGAAAAATCACAAGGCTAATGCGTAGGAATCTTGTTAACACCTTGTGAACTTATAGGTGTTCAACAAGTGTTTGTAATAGAATGTGTCCTAATGAGATTTATTTTATTGATCTCTTGGCTCTAGACTCGATTAGTGCGTTTTGGTTTTAGTGATTAGAGACTGGAGCAGACTGCCACCTTTTCAATCATCAACTAACTCGGAGTGAGAAAGTCAATAGAAGTCGTGTGTATCTCCATGACAAATTAGATAAGTTTATGTTGAGAGAAACTCGAATGGATAGGAAGGGTTGTACATTGCATCACTGGATCCATGATGTCATTTTAATTATCAGAATTCATCTTTGTGAAAACTGATAAATTATGTATTGACCCAGTTTCTGCCTAAGGTGTAGGGATGGCTTCTTTCTTTTCACCCCTTATCCATATATTTCTTTTTAATTCTTCAACCCCTTCAATGCTTACCAAGATGTCATTACTAACACCTTATTGTGATTGTTCCAGTGTTAGCTCAATCTTAGTCGGCATTATTCCCTTATACTCATTCATCTCCAATCATACCTAAGGATTGCTATTTCTAACTATGGAGTGTCCTTGGGTAGATCCCTCCGGTTCTGGTTGGATCATAGGACTAATACCTAACCTAACCACCTTATGACTTCAGAATCGTCATGAATTAAGATGTTGTTAGGTATGAGATCGTAACCATAAAACATTTTTCGAAGAGTATCAAGCACTTTGAGTGGATTAGATCACTTATTATTTTCAAGATTACATTTTGATTACATTTCTCCCCTTATTTTAAATACTAATTCACCTAGTTTTTAAAATACCATGTGATTAAAGTTTGTCATGAAAATCCTGTGGAGAAACATATTATTAGCATGAATTATATTGAACATTAACTTGCTCCCCCTCAATTTTACATATGTTTGACACCAAAAAAATGATACCAAGTTGTAAAATGAATATAAAATTGAGAGTTAGCATTGTTGAGCACACAATTTTGAAAGATTATGAATTGTCATTGAAAAATTCTTGAAAAATTATGCTCAACCACTTAATCATCTTAAAACATATAATCTATTGAGTAGTCATCATTATTACCTAGTTGTTATTAAGAGATTTTTGACAATGTTTTGAATACATAAGAATTGTCGTGAGATGATGTATCCAAAAATATTAAAACTTTGTTTTTCGAAAAACTCCCCCTCAAACATTGACTCATTTTGAAAATGACACCAAATGTAGAAGAATTGTCTTGTAAAACTTATGATTGTGTATGGAAGTGGTTTTGAACAACACAATTTTGAAAGAGATGAATTGGTCAGTGAGAAAAATTCTTGAAAAATTTGTTCAACTTTTTGCAAAAACATCATGTTAGAAGACTTCTCTTCTAACGACTAACGGTTATGTGTACTGAAATGTTCACTCTGTCATTTGGCGTCGGGTCCGGAGTTGCAATCTTGAGAGGTGATTGCAAGTCATTAAAGAAAATTATATATGACAGGTTTTGAAAAAACATTTTGAACTTCCTGTTCGAACTTCATTTACACGCCCGTGTCGATGTTAATCAACATTTCTAGGTACGTAAATGTTATCGATTCCAAGAGACATGTTGAGAAGATTATTTTGTATTTTTATTTTTTCAAAAATATGTACATGTTGATGTTTGATGAAATATCAAACATATTCATTTGTTAAAACCTCTAGTTCTGCTGTAGTCAAACATCTCATACCAATTCGTCTGACAAGATATTGGAAACATATCTTTCGGTAAGGCTTTAGTAAACATATCAGTAATTGGTATTCAGTTTTGACAAAGTACAATGCAATTATATCATTTTTAACATGTTCCTTGATGAAATGATATCGAGTATGGATGTGCTTGGTACGGGAGTGCTGCATAGGGTTGCATGAGATTGTTATGGCTGACTGAGAGTCGCAATACAATGGTATTTTGTTATAGTTGAAGCCATAATCCTTAAGCTGTGTCCTCATCCACATTACTTGAGCACAACTTGCAGATAACGCCACATACTCAGCCTCTGCTGATGACATTGCAGTTGGGGGCCAGATTCTTCTTCTGTGGAATCCAGCTGACTAACTTATCACCTTAAGAACTGTACTTCTTCCCACCCCCCCCCCCACCCCCCCCCCCCCCCCCCCCCCCCCCCCCCCCCCCCCCCCCCCCCCCCCCCCCCCCCCCCATAAGTGCTGTTGTGAGTATCAATGCATCCGGCATGGTCGACATCTGAAAAAGCTGTTAGTTCAAAGCCAGAATCCTTCGGATACCATAGTCCCATGTTAATGGTACCCCTTTAGTATCGAAAATCCTTTTAACCTCTTTGAGGTGTTTTTTTCAGTCGGGTCTTGCTTGATATCTTTGCACAATTAATACTGCTTGCACGATGTTCTGGTCTACTAGTTGTTAGATTACATGAAGTGACCGGATTTTTTAACGGTGGTTAGTATTGGTCTACGATGGGTGTACCACTCAAGTTGACATCTAATTTAGGTTTCGTAGCATTGTGTACACAATGCTTTGACCTTTTTCCATACCATGTTTTTAAGTAACTCTAAAGCGTACTTGGCCTGATTGATAAAGATACCGCGTGGGGATTGGTGGATCTAAAGTCCTAAAAAGAATTTTATTTCCCCCATTAAGGACATCTCAAATCTACTGTGCATTAATTTTTCAAACCGTTTAGAAAATTTAGGGTTTGTAGACCCAAAAATAAAGTCGTCAACGTAAATTTACACAAGTAGAATGTCCTCCCTGTATCTTATCGTGAATAAAGTTGGGTCAATGGTACCTTTAGTAAAACCTTTGGATATTAGGAAATTTAAGAGTTCATCATACCAGGCTCTCGGAGCTTGTTTTAATCCATATAGAGCTTTACTTAGTCGGTAATCTTTGTTTGGATGATCTGGATCAACGAACCCGTCTGGTTGTGTAACATAAACTTCCTCCTTCAGTGGACCATTAAGAAATGCCGTTTTCACGTCCATCTGATAAATTGGAAAATACTTGTGTGCAACATATGCGACGAAAATCCGAACAGCTTCCAAGCGAGCAACTGGAGCAAATGATTCTTCGAAATGAATACCCTCTTCCTAAGCATAACCCTTAGCTACAAGTCGTGCTTTATTGCCAATTACAGGTTGGTCTTCATCCTTTTTGTTCTTCCATAACCACTTTAGCTTGTAAAGGTGTTTAATTAAAGGTTTCCTATCATTGATGATGTGATATGCCATTTTCTCATGTGTCAGGATGATGATAGATCTGTTTTGAGTATAGCATGTGGTTGCAATTGCTTCAGCCCAAAAAAACAAAGGAAGTTTAGAAGCTGAAAGCATCGTCCTAGCAGCCTCAACTAGAGTACGGTTTCGTCTTTTGACAACGCCGTTTCGTTCAGGTGTTCAAGGAGTAGAAGTTTGATGCTTAATTCTTTCTTCTTTAAAGAATGCATTGAGTGTCTTGTTTAAGAACCCAGTACCTTTGTCAGTTCGAACAGAGATTATTAGGGCTTGAAGATTTCTTTGGATCATCGTGAGAAAATATTTTAAAACTTCTGGTGTTTCATCTTTGGAATTAGAAGAAAAGAGAGTCACAAAGTGGAATCGGGAGTATGATCGTTTACAATTACCAGAATATATTTCTTCCCATTTATGCTAGCAACCCGCATTGGACCACATAAGTCCATATGAAGCAAATTTAACCATCCTTTCAAACTTGGAATAGTTTTTGTCTTGAATGAACTTCTTTTTGCTTTACTCACTTCATAAGAGGAACATAGTTGATCCTTGACATATTTTAGTTTTGGTAAACCAATCACGACATCCTTCTTTGAAAGCAGGTTGATGTAGTCGAAGTTAGAATGAAGAAGTATATTCGATCCCTGCCATAACCATGCTTGAGTTGGTGAGGCTTTAGCCATGAGACAGATTGGAGTTGATGAAGTCGTTTCTTGAAGGGAAATTGTATAGAGATCAGATCCACGGTTACCGGTGAGTAAATCGTTTCCCAGAAGATCTCTAACAAAACACGTAGATTTTTGAAAAGCAACCTCCAGATCCGCATCACAGATTGACCAGCCGAGAAGAGATTGTGATTGAGACCTTCGACGTAATAAACCTTTTTTATCTTGATATTTCCTTGAACCAATTCTCCATAACCAAGAATTGGAGAAAATTGATCATTGCCAAAACGAACGATACCCATATATTTTTTCAACAAGAATTGCACTCAGCGGTTAGACCACACTTCGATATGCCGCCGTTATGTGCTTTGTGCATCAGAATGTCAACAATGAATGGATGAGCTGAACCAATCTGCAATGAGGAATTAGAGGACAATGGAATACATGACAAATTGGATCCTACAGTATTTGTGAGTTTCAAGACATTAGTTATCCTAGATGCATTATCTATGGCAAAACTAATTCTCTTTTGCACATTTTCATTTCTAACTTTAGGCATCCACTTCATTTTTGTACTAGGAAACCATGTATTCCCGAATGGGCATCGTTGTTCATCCACCATTCCATGACCCTTACTAGTTTTCTCATACAGCAATCTTATAGTAACTTTTGGGAATTTCTGGACTAATGGATTTTGTTGCAACCTTTTTTCTTAAAGGTGTGTTGCAACAGATTTGTTCGCTTGACTTTTGGGTATTCTAGTAATAATAGGAACTACGTTAGGCTTCTTATTTCTAGCATTCACGTCATTTAAATATTTAGAAACACAAGCATCATGATTCGAATTAAACACACATTTTCCACAAGTAGCACAAACAACATTAGCATTTGAAGTTTTAGGTTCTAAACTATCATTACACGCAGTTACAGACTTTGTTTGATTAGAAATACTAGTAATCCTATGGTGGTCTTCTACTTCAGTCTTCTTAAACTTCACTTGGCTAGTGTTTGGCACGACCTTATCTTTTATTTGAGTGCTCCTAAGCTGTGGTCTGCTAACATTAGTTCTGTGAGTTACTCATGTAGATGTAGACACGCGAGGATTAGTATTCATATAAGTCTGAGGCAACTGTGGTGCTCTATTTTATGTTGTCCTAGTGTCAATTCGATACATGCCTGGTTTAATCACATTTGTGTTTCTTACAGCTTGTCTTGCTGTTTAAAGCAAATTATATGTAGTGACTGGTTTTGATAAACCCTTTGACACATTAGTTGGTGTGAAACCGACTGTTGCCCTTAGAAATAATGTTTTCTCTTAAGAAGTATTTGAAAAATAGGAGTTGGTTTACCTAAAATTGATGGTTTTAGAATCCTTTGAGCATTTGGTTGTCAAACAACAGATGGTTTATCAAACATAGTTTCTACAGATTTTCCATTGCATTTTTCAATGAGTTTCTTTAACTCACATATGGCAATGTTCTTGTCTTGCAATTGAGCTTTCAAATCTTGTATTTCAAAATATTGTTCACGTTCTTTTAGAAATACATTTGACGCTTTTTGTTTGCAAACTGTGTCATTTTTCATTTGTTCTTGACATTGTTGTAAAGCGAGTTCAAGAGAAATCGAGTGTTTTTCTAATTTAGAAAAACTTCATAAAAGTTCAGTATAAACTTCTTTACTCACAAATTCAGTTTGTTTCAAAAGCTTTTGTGCAAGACATTCACATTCTTTGACTTTATAAAGATATAAGCATTGCAATTCAGTGTGCGCATCTAAATCAGATAACGAATGCAAATAAGAACACATAACATCATTAGACACACATTCTTGCAAGAGCATATCATACATGTTTGAAAATTCTGCTTTATCAGATTCAAGTTCGTCAATTTCTTTTTCAAGGGATTCAACGTACTTTAAATCAGCATGCATTTCTTGCTTAAGTTCATGAACAAATACGAAACTATCATTCTTTGGTCTTTGAGTAAGTGCATCAAACATGTCTTAATTAGGATTTTCCATATACTATGAGCAGGTTGGAGTACCGATAATATCCTTTGAACTTGTTCTTACCCAGCTTGATCGACAAGTTCTCTAAAATGATTTATGTTGTTCGTCATGACATTATATGCTTGTCTACTTTTGCTTATTGATTTGGACACTGGTAAGAAATCGATGTTTTTGAAAATATTTGGTTTCGTTTTCACAAAAGATTTTCTCCACATTTTCTTCCTTACTTCATTTGCATGTGCTAACTGCATATGATATTCCTGTGTCGGGGGTTTGAAAATTTCATAAAGGCTATTTAGTTTTGTGTAGTCATAACGTCGCACTAAGTCTTTATTCAATTTTGATCGACTCTCTCTTTCAAGAGTCAGAGTCTCTTCCCTATCAGGGACGAGTCTGTTTGCAGGATCAGATTGGTCATGTGGCATCTCATACAAACATGGTTTCTCATACTAAGCCCTTTTCAGGTACATTGTATTTACAAAGGTAGGTCTACCATTAAATGTTGGGCCTTTGGGTGCTAACATATGAATGGTTTGGATTGATTGATTCCTTTTGTAAACAATTTTGTTCAAAAACTTTAATTGCTTTTCCATTGAATCATTTTGTCAATGTCTTTTTCTTCCTTATGTTTCAAATCCGTTATTACCTTTGTTTTCTCTTTGACAAGACCTTCGTAATGTGACTTTGTTAAAAGACTCTGTTTGACTAACTCATCGTGTTTTTCTTAGACAACTAAAATTTCGTAGGCTTTAAGTTTTAAACCTTCTTTTATGTCAATGTCTCTTTGAGCTAATAGTCCTAGAGTTTCATTTAACTTATGTTTAAGTTTCTCATAGTCAACAGTACGGTCATTTAAGGTCTTGTACCTCTCAAACTCATTCTGTTTATTTTAAAGTGCAACTCGACAACTATCCCTAATACTATTAGACTCCCCTAGAGTTCTACTAGTTTCCACAAGAATAGATTTGCCCTCAGTCAATTCATGAGCAAGTGTTGTGTTTGCTTTCTTTAAATGCTTTTGAATCTTTTTATTTTCATCAACATCAAGTTTTAAATTTTCAATTAAATTAGCAAGCGCAACACGCTCATCATCACATTCTACAACATTTTGGTCAGTCTGAATATCATTATCAATATTTCTGTGGAATACAGGAATGACATTACTATCACCCGTTTCCACTACACATGTGTTACAAATGGATTCAGGTTGCTCAAAATGATTTATTTCATTGGCAAACACATTATATCCAGCATCGTATTGTACCTGTTCCAATGGCTCAGAATCAGTTCCTGAGTCTGCTTATGGGATACCTCTTGGTATCTTTGCCATATAGCGGTAATGTGTTCTTTTCTTGTTCATCAATCTCTTATCCGTGTTGCATTGCCCTCAGCAGTTTGCTCTTTCTTGAGTTGAACACTCTTTCTCAGTTGTTTGCACAAAAATCTTTTTCCACTTGTGATTACGTAGAGTATTGAACCCTCTTTGGCTTCCTGCAGTCCTTATTTCAATAATCTGTGTGGCCAGAATGTTTGAGTTCATTTCAAGTCTCTAGTTTTCACTTTTCTAGTCATCCTATCTACTATAGTAATACGCAGTTCTTTACTGCTCACCTAGCAAAATGACCAAATTCCTTGCAGTTGAAACACTGTATCCCAGTCTGCTGCACTACCTGACTGCCTACAGTCTCCCTAGCCCCAGCAACATTCACTATCCTCTGATTCCCAAACTATCCAGTCTGATTGTCATTCTTGTATCTTGGAGTAGTATCCACATTCTTGTTTCTAGTGTTTGAGGAAGTTCTGAGGTTGTTGTTGGTAGGTTTTTAGAGCTTCTTGAAAGACTTTGCAATGAGTGCTAATTTTTTCTGCATTTTCTTATCCTTCTAGGCTTGTTCGGGATCACTGTCTTCTTCAGAAGCTGACTCAGATAGAGGTGTGATTGGTTTGGCTATCTCTTTTCCTTTGTGTCTAGCAGTTGCATGAGATCTGGTTTGAAGTGAGGCTTTTAATGTTGGTGCATATGAGTTGTGAGACTTTGGTGCTTGATAATAAGGATCTTGATGTGGTTGAGCAGCAGCTACAAGTGCTAATGGGTTAGCATTCTTGGCTATTCTTTCAGCACGGATTTCATTAAATTCCTTTTGATAATGTTTCAGAATGTCAAAGAGCTTGTGATATGATACTTCATCCAATTTGTGTTGTTGTTTGACAATTGTCACAAACCTTGACCATTCTAGTTGAAGTTGTTGAAGAAACTGAACACTGACTTACATCGTAGCAACGATCAAGTTGTTTCTTATCATTTCATTCATCATCTTGTAAAATCGGGTGTAGTATGACTCCATTGTCTCTCCATCGTGAGAGGTGAAATTTCCCAACTCCCAAAATAAGTTAGTCTTGACATCTTGAATGTTGAGGGATTTACCTTGTTGTAGCCTTTTAATAGCTTCCTACATTTCATGAGCTGTTTTGCAAGCATCAACAGTTAAGTATATTTCATTTCCAATTCCAGTCAATAGCAAATGAATTGCTTCCTTTTCTGATTCAAAATGAGCTTTGTTTTTAGGAGACATATTCAGGATTGTCTCAATTGTTGTTCGTTTAGGAACTGCTGGAGAATTTTCTGTTGCAGGCACAACTGGAATTATGACAGTAGAAGGAGTGTATGGACCTTCGAGGATGCATTTCCTTAAGGCATCACCATTTGGTCTTGTATCAATGTATCTTTAGAAACGTGATTGCCATTGTGCATATCTTTCTGTTGCAAGCATTGATGGACGATCCCTTAAACCAGCTGCCATGATGTTGTTATGCATTTAACTGTCGGTTGTGGATGTTACAATTGGAGTAGTCATGATGAATGATTGTTGAATTATGAAGTGAAAATGATTGAAGGATCTTAAGTAGATGTGTTGTGATTGAAGTTGTGGTAAACCGAATACAATTAACGTCCACGGGATTTTACAAGTCTATGATTAAAACAGAGAAAAGAATTGAGTCTTTCGCGAGATTTTACAAAATCAATAGAAAACCGTGTCCCCTGCTTTCCCAAAAATTGTTTGTGATTAAGGTTTGTTTAAGTTGAATTAATTTTCTTTTAAGCCCTTGATTGTGATTGTGGTACTTGGTTTGTGAAGGTTAATTAATTGTCGTTTAAAGTCCAAAGTCTGTTTTGTCCAAAAATTAAGTTCACTGAAAATGGCGTAGAACCTAAATTGGATTACCGAAAATGGGCTAAGTGAAAATAATATTCGGTACTGTATTGTTTAAGCAAACCGCTACCAAAATTCAGGTCAAACCGCCACCAAAAAAATTCACCAAACCGCTGGGAATTACTTTGATCAAACCGCTACCTTTGAACTTATAACAAACCGCTGGCTAATAGGAATGATCAAACCACTACTATGGAAAATTGAAACAAACTGCTGCCTTAAGAATTTTGTTAAACCGCTAGCAGATTTATGTCAAACCGCTACTAGGGGTAAAATGGGCAGAGTAACATTTCTAAAGGACCAAGATTACTTTTCTTCATTTGTACCTGTATCAACCGCTATGTAGCAGTTTAGTTTAAACCGCTGCCTATTATAAAATAAGCAAAACGCCACCTTTGTGGTCAAACCGCCACTCTAATAGGTTAAAAAATAGTACGATGTCGCTTTCTAGCCTTTTGTTTTGTTGCTAAACTTTGGCAAACCAACAAAATCTAGTATGAAGTGGTCCTATATCTCATCAAACCGCCACAATGAAACATAGATTTTAAATACAAACCGCACGAAGAATATGAATTCGAATTAAGCTTAACTAAATCAAATAAGCAACTTAGCAACTTAAATAAGCTCTAAATGTTTAAACTAAGTGCGTAAAAGAAGATTAAGCACACAAGAACATATTTTTCTTTGTGAATCTTCAAAAAATAAAACAAACCGCCACTTAGACACAAGAAATAAGCCGTACCTTATAAGCTTAAAAATCTATCTAGGAGCTTATTTATCACAAGGATGGTAACACAATAAGAGGTAGTAACGAGTGAAAAAGGAAAGAACAAGGTTAAACAAATCCAAATCACGCCATCAAAAACCTAATTGAGCTTGCTGTGGGGCTTATTCTAACAAATAAAAATTAAGCAACGAATTTTTGAGCTTATTACCACCAAAAACCACTAATCTACACGAGGCTTCTTGATACCATAGGTCGGGTAACCCACGGAATCATTCACTTCATACAGATTGCACGAAAATCTCGAGATAGAAGAAAATAGAAGGAAGATTAAGAAGAAGTTTTTGAGAGAGAAACAAGAGGAGAGAAAGTGAGAGGAAAATAATGGAAATTGGTTGATTAAAACTTGCATAGAGGAAAGTTACAAAGTGAACCAACCCCTCTTCATCTTGGAGAGTGGTATTTATAGTTTAACCATGGGCTTTCATAGGCTATGTTATTTCTACGGGCAGGCTCAGGTTATTACTTAGCCGCTTGCGCCCGATACGGTGGTCCGATTTTTAGCTTACTAAAACTAGCCCGTTTACCCGTTCTAGCCTATTAAAACGTTACATAATTGAATGGTCGAGACTTAATATTCATAATGAACGAACTTCCTTGTTCGACTCAATATTTGAGGCTAAGATGCGGAAATTAAATCTTACTTGAAAGGATTCAAGCAAGTAGAACTAAGTTAAACTATGATCAATACCTCACTATTTCCCAGGCGGCGGCGCCAAAAACTTGATGCGGTCCTTGTTAGACTTCTACATAAGTTATACAACTCCCTAGGAAGAGCACCTAATCGTTGTAGTAGTAGTATAGGTAAGACTCGGGGGGTTGTTATTCGTTCACTCGGGGAATAGGTTGGGAAGGCTTGATCACGGTCTAACAGAATTCTAAGGGTTGAAAGAGGATTCTTTTTGTGTTTTTATATTTTATGAAAAACAAGTAAATCATATAATTGAGAGGTTGGTTGGTTTTAGCTATTAAACGAATATAAATCCCACTACTCGTGGATAACAATATAATAAAAGACCGTGTTTATTTAATCATGGATTTACTACCGCACCCCCTCCCATAGTTTGCTTCTCCTAGTGTTGTTGCCTTGTCACATTGGATGTTCTGTGTAATAATTTCCTAACTCTTTGAAAGATTCGAACTCGCGGTTATTAGTATTCCGTTTTAATGTAACGCACAAAGTAAGGTAGTATGATGGATCTTATTTACAAAGGCCCCTAAGGGATTATAAAGTGCATGTGAAATATATTATGAGTGGATCAACCATATTTAGGGGGCAAAGGTAGTATGAACGTATTATCCGATGGTATTCCTTTCTACACAATTCATGTTTTCCTAGACATATCAACAGCGGATACAAACAAAAGCTGGTTTTCTTAAAGGCCTAAATGCCACATCCATCACAAGAATCAACACAACTAAGAATTACATTCTAGGTTTTCATTCAAATAAAGAAACTATAGGAGGTTTAGCCAAGCATTGTTAAAGATAAAGCAAGAACATCGATGAATCTCAAAAAAAACACATAGACATTTTGAATGGTTAATAACCTTACTGGATTAAAAATGGAGTTGGAGGAAGTACAATAGGGTTTTTAGGCCCTAAAATCATCCCTAATAGCTGCTAAACGAACTAGGGTTCGTACCCTCTTTTTATTCTAAAGTTACACGCTCAAAACCCTATATTCGGGTTTGTATATATAGGAAAATCGCTGTGACGGCATCACGTTTTATTCGTGACGCCGTCATGAGAGAGAATATTCTAGATAATGGGTTGGGTCGTGATCTCTGACGCCGTCGTAGAATATGTGACGCCGTCGTGGGATGCGTTGTGATGGCGTCACGTAGAAATTGTGACGCCGTCTTCTAGCTGCTGAGAACATATCTTGAGAAATGTTGGTGTAGGTCCGTAGTCTTGTCCGTTTCTTCTCCAAATGAGCCCAAGTCACGTGTAATTCTTCCAAATGCCTTCCAAATGCAAAATACCTGAAAAGGAACGATTAAGTACCTATTTTGGGCATAAACACACGATTTAGAGGGTTAAACGACCCCGAAAAAGTATATAAAATAACACCTCATCAGCATGCAATGCAGGATTTTGAACAAACACCAATTGTGGATTTTACAGATAATGGATACATAGTGATTGCAATATCATTCCGTACTCTCAATATTGGCAAGAAACACAACAAGCAAATGTTCAAGATACTACTTTGCAGGCACAACAAGATTCTAATGATTTATCTGATGTGTTTGAACAAATGTACTGAAAACAAATCATTATATGGTAAATAATTGGGGAAAGGGCTAATAAGGAACAAACTAATGAATCAGTAACGTTGTGCTAGAGAGATATAAATGAACGAGTCAATTCTTTTGAACAATGTTCAATTTGATTTAAGCAGTTGATGAAAAATGATGATTTCTCAAATGGAATGTAGTTTAAAGAAAAGCTTGCACTTGAAAGAACAAGTTGAACTCACTTGAGCAAAATCTTTCTAAACAAATAAAAAAAGGAATGTTTATTGCAAACATTCATTGTTTTCAAAAATGAATCCAAAGAAAAAGAAAATAAATATATGGAAAACAAAATTGATTTAGAAAAGAAGATAATGGAACTTGATAATATTCTTTTTAAAGTGGGTCAATCTGCTCAAACAGTGCACATGTTAACAAAGCCTCAAGCTTTTTATGATAAAATACACAAACATGCTCTAGGTTATCAAAATCTGTTTTATCTCAAGAAAGCTCAGTGGATTAAACCAACCTTGTATGATGGTATTGTTATGTCTGCTAAACATGTTGCTATGCCTGTGATTGATGATGAGGAAACATTGATTTTGGAAGAAGAGAGTCAATCAAAAATATCTGAAAAAGAAAAGGATCCAGAGGCCATTAAACAAAACATTCCTCATAAACCTATTGAAATATTATAGCATATTTAGAGATGATGAAGATGTTGGTGCTGAGGCTGACATGAACAATTTGGATACAACAATCCAAGTCAGTCCTATTCCAACTAGATAATTCTAAAGTTCATCCTTTGATCTCAATAATTGGAATTTACAACAGTCTACACAAACAAGATAAGATGTCAAGAATTTGGAGAGGACCATGGGTTGTTAGACTATTCAACAAAGATAACCATAAAGACCTTCAAAACTGCTTGTTTGCTTGCTTTTTATCACAGGAAGAACCTAAAAAGGTAATTCATTGGCATTAAAGGATCCAAGCTGGATAGAGGCTATGCAGAGCGCTTCTACTATTCATGTTACAGAAAGAAGTTTGGACTTTGGTGGATTTACCAAATGAAAAAAGGTCTATAGGCACTAAATAGGTTTTCAGGAATAAAAAGGATGAAAGAGGAATTGTGATAAGAAATAAAGCAATATTGGTTGCTCAAGGGTACACACAAGAAGAAGGGATTGACTATGATGAAGTCTTTGCCTATGTTGTAAGATTTAAAGCTAATTAGGCTATTTTTAGCTTATGCTTCATTTAAAGATTTTGTGGTGTATCAAATGGATGTAAAAAGTGCTTTTCTCTATGGGAAGATTGAAGAAGAGGTGTATGTATGTCAACCACCAGGATTTGAAGATCCAGACTTTCCTGATAGAGTATACAAGGTTGAAAAAGCACTATATGGACTACATCAAGCTCCTAGAGCTTGGTATGAAACCTTGTCAACATATCTGTTGGACAATGAGTTTCAAAGAGGGAAAATTGATAAAACCTTATTCATCAAAAGGTACAAAGGTGATATTTTGCTAGTCTAAGTTTATGTGGATGATATCATCTTTAGTTCAACAAAAAAGGAGCTATGCAATGCATTTGAAAAGTTGATGCATGAGAAATATCAGATGAGTTCTATGGGAGAACTTACATTCTTCTTAGGATTACAAGTAGAGCAGAAGAAGGATGGCATATTTATTAGTCAAGATAAATATGTTGGTGAAATTTTAAAGAAATTTGGGTTTACAAAAGTCAAGACTGCATGCACACCAATAGAAACTCAAAAGCCTCTTTGCTCAAGGATGAAAGATGGTGAAGAAGTGGATGTTCATATGTATAGGTCAATGATTGGTTCATTGATGTATCTTACATCTTTAAGACCTGACATCATGTTTGCAGTGTGTGCTTGTGCTAGATACCAAGTCAATCCAAAGGTTTCACATCTTCATGCTGTGAAAAGGATTTTTAGGTACTTAAAAGGTCAACCAAAATTAGGCCTTTGGTATCCAAAAGATTCTCCTTTTGATTTGCTACCATACACTAATAGTGATTATGCTGGAGCAAGCTTGGATATGAAGTATACAACAGGAGGTTGTCAATTCCTTGGATGTAGATTGATATCATGGCAGTGCAAGAAACAGACAGTGGTTGCAAATTCCACAATAGAAGCTGAATATGTGGCTGCTTCAAAGTTTGTGTAGGACAACGTGCTTTGGATCGAATCAATACTTGATTAGCGGGTACAATTTTTGCATACCAAGATCTTTATTGACAATAACAGTACTATTTGCATAATTAAAAATCCTGTTTTTCATTAAAAAAACAAAGCATATAGAGATTAGACATCATTTTATGAGGGATTGCAATGAAAAGAAGTTGATTCAAATGGTCAAAATCCATACTGACAAGAATGTTAAAGATTTACTTACAAAAGATTTTGATGTAAGTAGGTTTCAATATTTGATTGCTAGTATTGGAATCCTAAATCCTTAAAATCTTTTTATCTCTTTATGTTTTTGTAGAGTTTTGTATGAATTAGTACTGTTATTCATGTCATTAAAAGTTTCTGCTGCTAAGTATAATTAGTGCTGTTGGTTATACTTAATACTGTTAGTTCTACTTAATACCGTTAGGTATAATTAATACTGTGATAATTATGAAAATGGCTATGGCTTGTGTTTTCTGGGTTTTTGGACTAACATTTTGCAGAAAAAGCAAAGAAAAGTGTTAGATTGATAATGGAAAAGCTGGTTATTAGAGAAAATAGACAGAGAGTTTTGGTGAGAAAAAGAATTGAGAGAGTTGGTGAGAATAAAAACAGAAAGAGAGATGTGTGATATAAAAACAGACAGAGTGATTTGGTGAGTAAAAGAATTGAGAGAAATGGTGAGTTGAAAAACAGAAAGAGAGTTGAATATATTAAAAACAGATAGAGTGTTTGGAATGGAATTAGAGTTAATGCTGGTGACTCAAAGTTAATGCTGCTAGGCATAACTTAATACTGCTGGTAAAAGTTAATGCTTGTTAGCATAACTTACTACTGCTGGTGAAAGTTTATGTGCTAGGTGATTATAATTACTACTGCTGGTTACTACTGCTAGTTGAAGATAATGTATTGGGGTATTTTCATAATACTTGATTAAGGGTTCAATCAATCATTTAATCGATTTCATTCATCATATAACTCTTAATCACAAACTCCCTAACTCAATTTCATTCATTCATAATCAAAACAACACAATGACGACCCTAATGTTCTGTGGATACTAATAAACATGGTCGCGTTTTTGGCTAAACCTGCTGAAAGTGAAGGGTTTGAGCAGATTGTATATTTTCTTAATGCACACACTATAAAGTATGCACTAACGATCAATCCTACAATATATACTTTATGCATTGAACAATTCTGGGTTATTGTCAACGCAAAAAGTGTCGATGGGGAAGTACAGTTTCAAGCCCTAATGGATAGAAAGAAGATCATCATTACTGAGTCGATTGTAAGAAGAGATCTTCAACTAGAAGATGTTGAAGGTGTTGATTGTCTACCTAATGCTACCATCTTTAAACAACTTACATTAATGGGGTATGAGAAAATTTCACAAAAGCTTACTTTCTATAAGGCATTCTTTTCCCCACAATGGAAATTCCTTATTCATACTATTCTACACATGCCTAGCAGGCCTTCTTCCCCCCCCCCCCACCAAACACCGCCCCCACCACACCCCTTCCCCCAGAATATTTAAGATAGAAGTAAGGAATGGTTTAGTAGCACTATTGCTTCTACAATTATCTGTTTAGCTACAAACCAGAAGTTTAACTTTTCAAAATATATTTTTGAAAGTATGGTGATGAACTTGGATAATGTGGGCAAATTTTTAATGTATCCAAGGTTTGTACAAGTGTTTGTAAATCAACAACTTGATGGCCTGCAAAGTCACAAGAGGATTTATGTTACACCCTCTCACACTAAGAAGATATTTGGGAATATGAAAAGGGTAGGGAAAGGATTTTTTTGGTAGAGTCACACCCTTATTTCCAACCATGGTAGTACACAATCAAAAAGAAATAGGTGAAGGTTCAACAATGCCAACTGATCCCTATCACACACCCACCATTATTCAACCATCAACATCTCAACCCTAAAAGACTCAAAAGCCTAGGAGGCCAAAGAGAAAGGACACTAAGGTACCTCAGCCTAGTGGTCCTACAACTAATGTAGCAGATGAGGCTGTCAATGAGGAGATGGATGACAATTTGGTAAGGGCTGCCACTACTGCTTCTAGCTTAGAAGCAGAGCAAGACAGTGGTAACATAGATAATACCCAATCCAAGGCAACACCTAATGAACCAAGTTCCCCATGAACTAGTTTAAATGGTGGTCCCAGGCGCCAAGAAACCATAGGGGATACAATTGCTCAGACTAGGCCTGAGAATGTATCTAAACTTTCTAATGACCCACTGCTCGCAAGAGGTAACACACTTCGAAGTGGTGAGGATAGTCTGAAACTTTAGGAATTGATGAAACTATGTACCAATTTAAAACAAAGGGTTCTTGATTTGGAGACTACAAAGACCACTCAAGCTAATGAGATTGCAAGTTTGAAAAGGAGGGTCAAGAAGCTTGAACAGAAAAAGAGGTCAAGAACTCATGGGCTTAAAAGATTATACAAGGTTGGTTCATCTAGAAGAGTGGAATCCTCTTATGAAGAAGGTTTGGTTGAGGAGGATCATCCAAACAGGGGAGTGTAGCTGATATTGATGCTAATAAAGATATTTACTTGGTCAATGTTCACACTGATGAAGATATGTTTGGTGTTAATGACTTTGATGGTGATGAGGTGATTGTTGACAATGTAGATGTTGTTAAAACTGCTAAGGAAACAAGAAGTGTGGTTGAAGAAGTTACTGCTGTTATTGAAAAGGCTAAGTTGGCTAGTGCTATTGAAGAAACAGTTAATGCTACTGCTACAACAGTTAGTATTGCCAGTACCTTTCCAGTTAGTGCTGCTGCTACCAATATTTGATATTGTAAAACTTAACAGATTTAATAGAAACTTTAGAAAATTTGCAAACTAATAAAAGCTTGAATAAAACTTATAAAACTATGCTCTAATGCTACTAACTGATGAATCTAAACCCACTTTTAAAACCAGCAATGACAAGAACAGATTTCACAAGGCTTTTTTACTTCTAAACCAAACACTCCTTTATGGATGTGTAGAACAGATTTAAAGGACAAAACAAGCATTCAAAGGCTAAAAAGATAATTCAAGTAGCATTTTAAGATCACATAAGAACGTCAATAACAATATTAAGCATAGTAGACATCAACATAATAAGCAAATTGATCAAACAGTTTAAAAGTAAACATTGAAAAATTAGTTAAGATGAAAACCTCTGTCCAAAGCTTTGAGGTTCTGAAAAGCAGTAATCAACACCAAAACAAGCTTATTCATAAGCTCTTGACAACCCATGGATCCATCATCCACAACATACAAAACACTCCAATATTCAAACCAAATGGAACAATAACTTGAAATTTCAAATGCAATAGCAAGATTTTAAGAACAAAACTGAGAGTGTGGATTGATCTTGTAAAGTGTAAGAAAAACTTTGGTAAAATCAACACAGTATTGAATCAAAAGTGAATTTCATTAAAACTCAAACTTGTTACAAGGCTTTTAAAGAGAAATTTGCAGAAAATTAAAAGACATTAAAAGAAAATTACATTAAAGCAGAATTTAAACCTTAATTTAAGACATGAAATTAAACTAAACTAAATTAAAAGCTACTCCTCGATACCACTGTTCATCTCTCTTCTTCTCTTTATATAAGCTGCTTGAGTGTCTTCAAGCTGTGTTTGCTGTGCTTGTCTTGTGAGAGGAAAACCAAAGCAATCCAAGCCCTCCATTTTTCTTTGTGCCCACGGCTATTGATCAAAACCCTCAATTATTCTTGTCCAATAGGCATCTTGAGGATTGCCAGCATGTCCATTGACCATATGGGGTGTGGGGTAATCTGGTGGTGATGGATTTGGATGATAGTGAGGGGTAATCGAGGTGGGAAAGTGACAGGAGGTTTTGGGCGGGAAAGGCTTGTAGAAGATAAACAGTATCTTTTTAACTCAGGGTGAAGTTTGGTGTTTTGCCACAATTAGTCCTTCAACTCATATATGTTTCTTGCAAAGTTAGTCCCAAGTGGTGGGAAAGGTTTATAGTTTTGGCAGGTTAGGACCCCAATCGTTATACCTATCTTTCTAGCACACGTCCTTGTGGTGTAAACACCCGTTAAGTCTTTATGGACTTGGGCCAGTTCTTACCAATTGGGTCCATTTGGTTTTTTTTTTTACAAGAAACAAAAAATGGGCTTTATGGATTTGGGCTTATATTGGCTTAGTGTATAGGTGGGCTGACCCGGGCCCACTAGGTGGGTACGGGTGGGCCCACATTTGGAATTTTATATTTTCGGGTTCGGTTTTTCATGCTTGTTCCACTTTCACACCCCGGGGTTGACTTTGACTTCGTTTTGACTTCATCAAATTCTCAAACGTTGTTGAGTCGATCCGGAAATTTCCGTTTTAGCTCCTTTTTCAACCTTTCCGAACCCTTGGCCTCAGTTTTTCATGCTCTTTCCAAATCCGTGCTCAGTTTTGTCTGGTTTAGCTTCATTTTTGTCCTTTAGTGAATATCCGGTACCTGCACAGCACAAACACAAAAACAGGCATATTTATGGCATTTTATGTGCGTTTTTGGTCGTTTAGGGTCGATTTTAAAGGTAAAAGGTATGTGTAATTACACACATACCAAATACTTAAGATACTTTCAACACCTTTTCATTTTTAACCCTTCATAACAAAATCTTTTCACCATTAGTCCGTGCTTACCATAGTTTTACATCGTTAGTCCCTACAACTATAATTAACAATCGTTAAGCATTTAACTTGGATTTCTTACACCGTTAGTCCTTGTTTGTGTTTTAAGCAACCGTTATTCATTTTAAGTTAAAAGTGTAGTAACCGTTCGTCCTTTTAGCTCAACAAATCATTCACAAAAGTTCCAATACCTCAATTACAACAACGATTTCACCAACAACAATTCTATTTTCACGGTTTCTTCTTGATTTAGGAAAATCCCGCGAAATACTCACGTGTTTTCTCGGTTTAATCAAGACTTATAAAATCTCGTGAACTAGACTTCCATACTTAATCCACAACAACAATCACTTTACCTACTTAAGATCCTATAAATCATTTTCACTTCAATTCACAGTACAATGGAAACGAAAGATACTTTATCTTCGTGTTTGAATTCGAAAGAACAACAAACGCAACAAATTTAATACAAAGCAAAAAAGAGTTGCATGGTATCTTTTTGACAACTTCATTCACACCTCAAGCTTCTTTCTAACAACGACTTAAAAAGAACTCGAACCGAGTGTGGATTTAAACGCGCATTTGCGACACACTTTGGTCAAGATGTTGAGACATTCATAGGCATAATGTTCCTAAACGTGGATCAACTAGAAAAGCAACTTGACAAAGAAGAATTTCAAGAGATTGGATCAATGGCTGCTTTTAAAGTACTCGAGACATAGTTTCAGACGTTCATTAAGTCACAGATTTATTTGGATGATGAATATGTTATAATGACACGCAAGTACTTTCTAGAATATACTCAACTCGAGATTCTAGAATTCTATGATACACTGATCCAACACATGGATTCTGTTAAGAAGTCAATTGATGAAAGAGCACAGCATAAACGAGAGTATGACAGCAGGGTGAATGAAAGACAGATGCAGACAACAGAGGAAAAGGTTGATACGAGTAATGCATTAGATGCTAGTTTGGTTGACACAAAAAGCAGTGAGAAAGAATTAGGAGAGCAAGATACAAGCAACAAATCACGGAATGATGCACATGCTGATGATGCAGATATCAGACCCATATATGATGAAGAGACAATGGCTGAGGTATAATTGATTGCTGATCATAATGTGTTTGCTACAGGACAATAGCATACTGAGCAACCTGAATTCAATAATGAAAGAGAGGTTGACCAGAATGCTGAACAATGTCATGACACACGTCCTTTGCCTGCTAAATTAACTGATCACCAGACAAATGAACTCTTAAATCAATCTCTCGAGTCTGAAAATATTTGTCTCAAAAAGACCGTTGCCCAATTTCAAAAAGATTTTTTAAGAATGGAAGCACACTATGTTAACCTTGAACTAAAATATCAAAATCGATCTTTAAAAGATGGGCAACAAGGTAAATTTTTGAATGGAAAAAGTAATGAAGCCAAAGTTAAACATGACATGGATTTAACTGAAATAATAAATATCGAATTGGAACATAAAGTGGATAAATTACTTAAGTAAAATGAGACTTTGAAAAAGCACTACAAAGAAGTGTATGATTCTATCAAGACAACGAGAGCTAAGACTAAAGAACACACAACTTTTTTTATTACTAAAAATTATGAATTCAAAGCTCAACTTCAGAAAAAAGGGTTTGTAATTGCAGCATTAAAAAATGAGTTAAGAAAATTAACAAGAAATAGTGTGAATACTAAGTTTGCAAAATAATCAATCTTGGGGAAACCGGTTTTACAACCATACAGAAACCAATCAGTTGTTAGACAACTGACTGCGTTTAAGTCTAAACGACCTAGAATTTCAAAACCACGGTTTGCCTCCCAAGTTGATGTGAATAACGATTTGTCAAAACCAGTCACTACACCTTATTTGCCTAAGGAAAGAGAATCTGTGTTTGCAAAACCTCATCACATGATTGCACCTAGCTCATCTAGGTATAGCTCAAATGACATGGTTCATCATCACTACCTAGAGGAAGCTAAGAAAAAGACACAAGAAAGCGGTAGGAATTCAACACCTAGTGTGATGCCTTCAGCTAAATCACAATGCACAGCTAATGGTAGCATACCAAAACATACGATCAATAACCAAAAGTCTAGGAATTGGCATGCATCTAAGACTAGTTGCGTAATGATAAAGCATGTGCCCATAGCAGAACACTCTAGGAATTCAAGATCTTTCTCGGACTTCAAAGACTTTGTTTGTTCGACATGTCAGAAATGTGTCTTTAATGCAAATCATGATAAGTGTGTAACAAAATTCTTGAATGAGGTCAACTCGCGTGCTAAGGTTCCATCTCATAAGACAAAAACAAGATACAAACCCGTAGTGCAAATAAGTATTGCCAAGAAAACAAAACGACAAATCCCTACAGGACATGGGTTTTTAATCAAAAAGACTTCCACTGTGCATGAGAAAACAATGATTACTAGATCTTGTCTTAGGTGGAAACAAATGGGTAGAATTTTCAAGACAGTTAGTCTTAGGTGGGTTCCTACTAGAAAGATATTCACCTCTAGCACAACCAAGGTTGACAGTGAACCCACAAATGGTTCAAATGAAGATATCACTAACCAATAAGAATGCGAAAAAACTCTTAATGTCAGTGCAGGTACTCTTAACTTAGGTACATGTACATCTTTCAATCCTAAAAAGGAAGGACTTGGAGTTTGGGTGCTGAAAAGACTAATATCTCAGAAACCAGGGCTTTAAGGAATTATGATTTGATGAACAAGCAATGATGTCTGATCAAAATAATTCAGGCCTCGCACCCCAATGACAAGAGACGTCTGTTGAAAATAACACTCCAGGCCTCGTTCTCCAACGACAAATGGCGTCAGACTATGACAACTCTGGCCCCGCGCCCCAACTACAAAATGTTTCTCCTTTAGCAGATACAACACCTACATCACAACAAGAGTTGGATATTCTTTTTGATCCTTTGTATGATGAATTTTTCACTGCAGGTACTTCAAATGTCAACAAGTCTTCTTCTCGCACCGAAAATTCTAAACAACAAGATACACCACCTACAACGAATATTCAATCTCCATTAGAGCCGAAAATTCCAACAAATGTTAATACTAAGGAAAACAACAATAATCAAGCAGCAGATACACAATTTCAACAAGATGAGTTTATCAATCCTTTTTGTACACCAGTACGAGAAATTGCCGAGTCTTCCTCACGCAATACTAATAATTTAAATATGCATACCTTCTATCAACCACACAATTCCGAATACCGATAGACGAATGATCACCCGCTAGAACAAGTTTGTGGAAATCCATCCAAGCTAGTGCAAACAAGATGACAACTTGCAACAGATCCTAAAATGTGAATGTTCGCACTCATCGTGAGTACCGCTGAACTAAAAAACATTAAGGAGGCAATGGCTGATTCTGCATGGATCGAGGCAATGCAGGAAAAACTTCATCAATTTGACAGACTATAAGTCTGGGAACTCGTCGACAAACCCTTTGGCAAGACTGTAATCAAGCTAAAGTGGTTATGGAAGAACAAAAAGGATGAAGATCAAACTGTAATTCATAATAAGGCATGGTATGTGCTTAATTACACATACCTTCGACCTTTAAAACCGGACTTAAATGACCAAAAACATACCAAAAATACATTGTATTTGTATGTTTATATTTATATTGTGCAGGAAACGGATATCCAAGAAAATGACGAAAAATCAAGCAAAAACGGATAAAACCGAGCACGGAATGGAAAGACGTGAAAAAGATAAAGTCAAATCAAAGCCAAAGTCAAAGTCAAAGTCAACCCTGACAAAGTCAAAGGTCAAAGCCGAAGCCGTAACCGAAGAATACTTAATGGGCCCACCCGAACCCATCTAATGGGCCGGGTCGGCCCATTAGTATACTACTGAAGACCAAAGTTTAAAACAAAGGCCCAAAACACCTTTAATATTCAACCGGCCCAAAGGACATATACTAAGCCTAAACCTTAACCATCGTTAGGCCCTATCCCCTTTTATACTTAACGATTGTTAGTCCCCATGGACTAACTATGAAATAACATACTACATCCTCAAGGGGTAATTTTACCAAACCCCAAAACTATCTTATGCCACAAAGGACTAACTGTGTAATGTTATTATACACGTTTAGGGACTGGTTTTGACAACTTCCCAAACTTTACCCCTGCACCAAATTAAACAAACAATATAACGCCCTTTCCCGCCAAAATCGCATGTCCCTCTCAAACAACCCTGCAACCTCGTTTACTGTTCACCCCAGTCCAAAAACTTCACCATCCCTCTTAACCTCACTCCACATGGCTTATGTACACGTTGGAGGCTAAGATTGAGCTTATAATCTCTCTCACACAGAAAACACAACAAGCACAAGAAGACCATAAGACCCATGAAGACTTAGTATAAGTAAGCAGTTTGTAGCTTAGTTTGTTTTTGTCGAATTTTTGTGTTCAAGGCAAAAGCTTGTAACCAATATTTGTACCATTTTAATACATTGTTTTCTTAATTAAATTGTCATTTAAATTTTAGTCTTTAATTACTTGTGATTTACTTTTATGCATTTTAGTGTTTTCCTTTAAATATTTGTCATTTAAGCTTATTGTCATTTAAATACTGTTTTCTTAAGCTATTATACAAGTTTTTAAGTCATTAAATCTTATATAAAAGCCTTGTTTAAATTCAGTTTTTAAAAATCCAAAAAAAACCAAAAAAAAAGAAAAAAAAAGGAATATGTGAAGAACAACAAGGAGCAAGGTACATAAAGGATGACCTTGGTTTAGAGCTTATGGGAAGCATTTAGGTTTGTTTTTAAGCTTTTGAGAGCTTATATCATGGCCAAAAAGCTAAGACCCTTTGTAAGTTTCACTTTTAAATTTTTGCTTATTTCTACTGTAGCATAGCTTATTATTTGCTTATTTACTGCTTATCTTGCTTATTTATGTGCTTATTATGCTTATTGTCTTTCTTTATTGCTTATGTGCCTTTTATTTGAGTTTTTACTTTATAACTGTCCTTATTTGCATGTAACTGCTTATAGCTTGTCTGCTTATTTTAGTGCTTTCTTTATATGCTTTTAGCTTATTTTTGCTCAACATTGTTTGCTTGTTACCTGTTTTTCAAAAACCTTAGCTTAAAACCCTCAAAATGAGTCTTAAAAAGACCTTTTCATATTTAAAGGGGTGTTTAGGACAGTTGGTCATAGTGGGTAAAAAAGTGTTAAAAACCATTTGGGTCTTTTGGCCATCTTTGGCAAACATTATTGAGTTGGTTTTAATCTGTTTTTAAAGTTTTCAAAGGTTAAAAAGTTGTTTTTAGGTTTTTGCTAATGAGTACTTGAAACTGTTGGACCAAAACAGTTTTATAGTGCTTATTAGACCAAGACTCTTAAAACAGCTTGTGAGCCTAATTTTTCTGTTGTTTTTCAGTTTCTAATGCATTAGTAAAAAGTCTTTTGGTTTACTTGTGTTTCATTTTAAGTCTGTCATAGTTTTCTTAAGAGTCTTGTAGCTTAAAATTGCCTTTTTTTTCAAATTCAAATTTGAGTGTCTTAAATTAGTTTTTAGCTTTCAAATTTTTGAGCATAAGCTCCTCTTAAGCTAGTCTCCATCTGTTTTCATTAGTTTTTTAAATTGGAGCTTATTTTGTAGCTTATTTTGGTCCTGCACTTTGTCCCTTTTTCCTTAAGAAAAACACAATCAAAATATGCTGATTGTAAACAGCCTTTTCCAAGCCTTTTTAACTACTTATTTCTGTTTCAAATTGTTTTCCTTTTGTTTTTTAGAAAGCCCATAAGCTGAGCTTTAAGCCCATATAAGCTACTTGTCCATAAGGTTCCTCTAAGAGCTTAAAAATTAAGCCCAAAGAGGCCCCTTTGGCTGTTTGATTTGATGTGTGCCTTATTTGCTTATTGCTTATTTTTACCTTTTTTGTCTTATCTTCTCTGCTTATTTCCTTTTAGGCTTTCTTATTAGGTGTTAGTATAGGTTTGTGATTGCTTGTTTTGCCTTCCTTGTGCTTATTTGCCATAAAAGTACTTAACAGTTTGGCTTATTAGTCCTTAGTTTAATTAGTCATTTCTGCCAGCTTTTCTAATGCTTAAACCAGCTTATTTTTTAGTATTTAAAAAAGTCATTTTTTAAAAGTGTCTTATTTTTTAGTGTTTTATAAGTTTAAAAAAAAAGAAAAAAAAATATTTTATTAAAAAGGGAGACCCAAGGTTCGAACCTTAGACCTCCCCTTTGTCACATACTCGTCCCTAAACAAACACACAATACCAGCGGCACCAGTAGGGCCATCTGGTATTGTGTTACACAATTTAATTTATATAGACTTTTTAGCCCATTTAGCTTATAAGTACTTTTTGCTTTTTCCCAGCTTATTCAAATAAGCTGGGTGTCCCCTTTTATTTTTCTTAGATAGGCTGTAGCTTAACCTATTTTCCACATTTTTTTTCAGAATTTTCAAAAATAGTTTAGTATTTTAATTAATTTTTCTTTTTAAAATCGTTTTTAATTCATAATAAATTATTAAAAAGTCAAAAAAATATAATTCTTTTTTTCAAAATTTTCTTTTATCATTTAGCACCTAGGAAAATTAAATTTGCTTTCGTAGGGTTATTTTTGCAAACTTTGAGTTTTTAAAGAACGGGATTCGGGTCCGGTTCTCGTTTTTAGCTTTTAATCACTTTTAGCTTTCGTTTTTAGTTTTTCTTTAATCGTTTTTGCATTTTAATCATAGAATTAGAAAAACCAAATCCAAAAATCCTTAATCCATTCAATTCATGCGATCACAAACGTCTTCGATTTTCAATTTGCACCTCGTTGGGAGAACGACCTAGGGGATTTTTGATTTTTTCTTTGGTCAAAAAGAAATTTCTTTGAGTCTTTCGGAATACTTACTACAATTGAATTATAATCTTGAAATTATCCTTATATATTTATTATATTTATTATAATTTATATATACAAAAAGGCTTAGTTTTAAAGGTTATCAAGGCACGAATTGTAGCTAAGGGATATGCTCAGGAAGAGGGTATTAACTTCGAGGAATCATTTGCTCCAGTTGATCACTTAGAAGCTGTTTGGATTTTCGTCGCATATGCTGCACATAAGTCTTTTCCAATTTATCATATGGACGTGAAACGACATTTCTTAATGGTCCACTGAAGGAGGAGGTTTATGTTGTGCAACCAGATGGATAGCTCTATATGGATTAAAGCAAGCTCCAAGAGTCTGGTATGATGAACTCTTAAATTTCTTGATGTCCAAAGGTTTTACCAAAGGTACCATTGACCTTACTCTATTCACGATAAGATAGGAGGAGGACATTCTACTTGTGAAAATTTACGTCGATGACATTATTTTCGGGTCTACAAACCAAAATTTTCAAAAAGATTTGAAAAATTAATGCACAGTAGATTTGACATGTCCTTAATGGGGGAAATGAAAAAAAATTTAGGACTTCAAATCCACCAATCCCCATGAGGTTTCCTTATCAATCAAGCCAAGTACGCTTTAGAAATACTTAAAAAACATGGTATGAATAAAGGTGAAAGCATTGGTACACCAATGGCTACTAAACCTAAACTAGATGCACACTTGAATGGAAAATTCGTAGACCAAACTGACTATCGTAGTAAAATTGGGTCACTCATGTATGTGACATCTATTAGACCAGACATAGTACAAGCAGTATGTTATTGTGCACGTTATCAAACAAGACCAACTAAAAAACACCTCAAATAGGTTAAAAGGATCTTTCGATACTTAAGGGGTACCATTAATATAGGACTCTGGTATCTGAAGAATTCTGGCTTTAAACTAACAGCTTTTTCAGATGCTGACCATGCCAGATGTCTTGATACTCGCAAAAGCACTTTTGGGGGAATACAGTTCCTAGGTGATAAGTTAGTCGACTGGATGTCAAAGAAGCAGGACTGCACTGTAATGTCATTCGCAAAAGCTGAGTATGTGGCGTTATCTGCAAGTTGTGCTCAAGTAATGTGGATGAGGACACAACTTAAAGATTATGTCTTCAACTACAACAAAATACCGTTGTATTACGACTCTCAGTCAGCCATAGCAATCTCATGCAACCCTGTGTAGCACTCACGTACCAAGCACATCCATACCCGATATCACTTCATCAAGGAACAGGTTAAAAATGCTATAATTGAATTGTACTTTGTCAGAACAGAATACCAATTAGCTGACATGTTTACTAAAGCCTTACCCGAAGATAAGTTTCAGTATCTCATCAGACGAATTGGTATGAGATGTTTGACTCCAGCAAAACTGGAGGTTCTGGCATATGAATCTGCTTAATATTTCATCAAACATCGACTTGTAAATATTTTTCAGAAAAGCAAAATACAAAAATATAAAATTTCAAAAAGAAAATACAAAATCATAAAATCAAAAAATTCCAAAAAGACTCTTCTCGACATGTCTCTTGGAATCGATAACATATACATGCCTACAAATGTCGATTAACATTAACACGGGTGTGTAAATGAAGTTCGAGCAAGAGTTTCAAATGCTTTCAAAACATGTCAATTCTAATTTTTCTTTATGACTTGTAATCGCTCTCAGATTGCAACTCGAAACCGAATGACAAAGGAGAGTGTACGTTTCAGTGCGCTTATCCTTACGTTAGAAGATAAGTCTTCTAACATAATCATTTTCAAAATGTTGAACATAATTTTTCAAGAATTTCTCAATTACAGTTCAAAATCTTTCAAAATTGTATGTTCAACACTCCATCCCTCATAAAGTTTTACATGACAATTCTTCTACATTTCATGTCATTTTCAAAATGAGTCAATGTTTGAGGGGAAGTTTTTCGAAAAATAAAGTTTTAATGATTTTGGATGCATCATCTCATGACAATTCTTATGTATTCATAACATTATCAAAAATCTCTTAATAACAAATCCTTAATAATAATGACTACTTAATAGATTGTATGTTATAAGATGATCTAGTGTATGAGCACAATTTTTCAAGAATTCTTTAATGACATTTCATAATCTTTCAAAATTGTGTGCTCAACAATGTCTCACCCTTAATTTTATATTCATTTTACAACTTGGTATCATTTTTTTAGTGTCAAACATATGTAAAATTGAGGAGGAGAAAGAAGAAAAAGTTCCACAAAATTCATGCTGGAACATTTTCTACCCACAAAATTTTCATGACAAATTTTAAATCACATGGTATTTCAAACACTAAGTGAATTATTATTTAAAATAAGGGGAGAAATGTAATTAAAATGTGATCTTGAAAATAATAAGTGATCTAAACGACTCAAAGTGCTATATACTCTTCGAAAAAGGTTTTATGGTTACGATCTTATACCTAACAACATCTTAAAAAAGACTCGGTCACCCCCGTGTATCATTCAGCATATCATAGCTCGCAGTTAGAAAGTAAGCGTATGGCTCTCGATATTGGGCCGAGTCTTTTACCCAAGTGTAAGCCCATACCCAAGCCCATAGAGTCAATGGGGATAGGAGATGGGGAGGGAGACTCAAGAATTGTATTAGCAATTTCCAAATTAAGAACTTTGCCCGGCGTCAGTGGAGATGATATCATCACAATCCAATTCTCAATTAAAACTAAATTTCCTTCCTCTAGATCAAAGTCAGCTTTCTCAATTCCCGGTGGAATTGGATCGATATGAGCGAGTTCACCGAAGAACTCCTCGAGAAGATAATCTATCTTAGGTGAAGAATCAATTAAAATATCACGGTTAAATAAAGATTCGATAAGATTAGACTTGGCATTAAAATAATGCGGATCAATCTTTGGAGAAATAATTTCTTCATCATCAAAAAGAGGGTTCGAATAAATTTTGAAATTTTCCATCGGAACGTCCTTATCAGAAAGTGACTCGTCATCACTAGAGGTGGAAATCGTCGTTGAATCACATGAGAGGATTCGAGAAGGTTGTAAAAATCATAGAACTGGATTGTGCATCACACACACTATTGGGAAAAACCCTCGGATCACTTGGGATCGGGACAAGCGCCTCAACACTAGACTATATTACTTCGTTCCATTCGGTCGCCCGGGAATAGTATCAAGATGCTCATCCTCCATTATGAGAGAGTCAACGGGCTCCTCGGTTAGTAAAACGGGTATGACTGCATCACACGGAGGAAGTCCAGAAGTAATAATATCTTTCAAGGGAATGGAACTTTCTTCGTCATCGTCATCATCATAGCAAATGGGAATCTTCCAATATCGATCTTTAGCTGCTTGATCTTCCGCAATTCGCCTATCTTCTTCCTCTTTTGCATATATGACCAACCATATCACATAGGGATGTCAATTTGCTCCAGATCTTATTTTGAGAATTGAGAAGCTCATTTGAGCATAGAAAGATTGGATGATTGACCGGTTATTGCGGGGGTTGAAATTGGCCAAATCCGAAAGAATTAGAATCATAGCAAGAATTTTTGCTCATGATAATAGTCTTCATTCATTGGTTGACATTGAAAAGTCTTATGAGGACCCCCGCAATTTTCACAACAAAGATATTGTTGTTGAAGAATCATGAAAATCTGCGGGAATTAAAGTCGGTTGGTATTGTAACACTGTTCCTGTGTGAAAGATAAAACGAACTTGAGGTGTACAATAATGACCATAACGATCCTCGTTTCCTAAAAATGGGACACAAGAATATCATAGTGAGGTATGTTGAGGTGGTGAAAATGTTAGGAGAATCATCAACAAGTTAGGTTTTTGAAACTAAGGGAATGAATTTCTTTTTCGAAGTAGACGTCGGAAACACAACTTGGCAAAGTTTTGGGGGGGGGAGGGGAAAGAGTCATCGACAATGGACTTTGAATGCATGATTCCAGATTAGCAGATAATTGGAGCTTCGGTGGACAATATAACCAATATGAGTAACACCATTTCCCACAAGACTTTACAAAGTGCCTCGTTGACAAAATAGAATCCATCTAACGAAGGCACCACACTCGTGAACAAACAATTGTGGTATAATTTGTGAAGGAACTTTGCGATGAAAATTTTCACCAGGGGTCCTGTTTTGACAACGAATGTCTCTTAATTAAAGATTATATCATCATCGGATGACCCTGAAGTTTCATTAAAGTCTTGAAAAACTTCCTCCAGGATTGGGTCTTTCGGTATGTTTTAAAAAAAAAAAAAGCCATTGTCGACAATATAGAACCATGAACCGGATCTCCACAATTGAGACAAATTCTTTCAAAAGTAAGGGGTCGTTGAGACGAGTCGGGTAATTGGTTAACGAATAATGCGAAGTCTTCTAAACTTTCTTTGCACAACCACAATTTCTATGTATACAAAACTCCACAAGACAGCATTCTTTAATTGCGCAAGACGATGTGCGAATGACGCCAAACAGAAAAAAAACATTAATAGGGTTAAATAAAAGATTAAATGGATAAGGAGGAAAAGAAGAATTTATTTTTTTTGGTTTTTTCGAGTTGTTTAAGAAATATAATTTATTAACGGACAAAATGAGATAAGACGACTTAAACTAATAATCAACTCGCTTCACGGTAACTCTCTAAAAGAAAAACGCACAAAGGAGATTTGAGAGAGACCGTTTTAAAAGGCGAGCCCGTACTCCAAGTGACACAAAAGGTAAGTTTTTGATCTTTGATTCAGGAACTTATTAATGGATAATACTTCAGTTGAAAGTATTATATGTTGGTGTTCTTTTACCAACTTGTGATGTTTTTTTTTATTTTGTTTTTTTTTCTTTTTATGTAAAATGTTTTTATGTTTTTGGTTTTTCTTTTTTTTTAGATTTTTGGTTTTATATTATAATTATACTAATAAAAGAAAATGAAAAATATTTTTGTATTTTATATATTTTTATAAAGAAAATAACTTCACAAGGAAGGGTCTTCAAGGCTCGAACACAAACAATCCCGTAAAAATCGCTACACCTCTCCCCGGCAGCGGCGCCATTTTGATATAGTCGTTTTTCAACGCATCAAATAAACCCTCCGATATATAATATATATATTTATATAAAATACATATACGTATACGCAAGCTAAGTATCATACAAATTATTCTTAGGAAAGAATAAAAAGTAATCAACACGGGTATCGTTTTCCTCAGCGAGAGGTGAATGGAAATCTACGTTCAAGTTGTAAATCGAGCTTGATTGTCATTCAAGTTTTTGGTTTTGGTTTTAAACTATTTTTATACTAAAAATTAAACTAATATTAATTCTAAGATTTAAAACTACAAGATTATACTAAAATTGATCTAAAAGATATAAATGACAAATATGCTTGCTAAGTGACGTGAAATGTTCCTTAAGTGCGGGCTTAGGTTTAACGAATTAAAATCCTTAGAAAACAAGTTTCAAGAAATTAAATGACAAGTAAAGTAAAATGCTTTTTAAAATAAATGACAAGTATTTAAATTGCATTAAAAGTAAATGACGGTATGTAAATTGACTATTAATTTTTTAAACCTTTTTAAAACCGCACTTAAATTCTAAATCACTAATCACTTAGCAAACACAAGTTAAACTACTCACTACGCATCATGATCAAATAAGCAAAGCAAAACATTTTAAATTAAACTACACTATTTAATTGAAAAAGGATAGAAAATAGGACCAAATTGAAGAGCCGCAAATAAACGATAACCACCCGATTTATTTAGCTAAAGCAAATAATCAAATTCGGTCTAGCTAAATAAACCCTTAAGCTCTACGCCTCATGAGTTGACTGGTACCAAAATCAAAAATAAACAACACTGTTAAAAACTATAACAGTTCCTATTAAATTTTAACTCTGTCACTATTAGAAATCATGGCCCAATCAACAATATGGCAGATCCAATACAAAATGTAGCCCCAACAAATAACAAATACGAGCCCAATTAAACAAAAGTGCCTTTTTTAAAATTATAAATGAACTGAGCTAAAACCAATCAAGAATTCTTAAAACAAAACAGAGCCCAATTGGTTGTGGAATAGAACAAGTTTATCAAGAATTATAACGATACCCAATAGAGATAACCAAATATACAAGCCTAATGCAAATTATACTAACCGAACAAAATCTAATAAACCTCTACTAACCAAGCGCAGCTCAGACGAGAGTTTCTAGTATCAACATGAAACTTTTATAAGCTCAGTCAACACAAATTTGAAACAGTGAATAAACTAAACCATAGTGATGAAAAACTAATTAAAAGTGAAAACAAGAAATAAGAACAAGATTAAAAGCTTTTGGAGATTTGAGCTAAATTAACACTCGAATAAGCCACAAAAATGAAACCAATAAGCTTTTTAGGCTTATTCGATCTACACTTTTTTTTTCTTATATAAGCTGCAAAATAAGCCAGAAATAAGCTTATGAAAAGCTTATTGTCACTACGCTCGAAATAGAAGAAAAGAAAGAAAAATAAGCCATGAGTAGATATAATCCCAGCACGAACTTCATTTCATTACAAATAAGCTCAAACGAATTACAATAAGCCAGTTACAATAAGCCAGAAATTCAAAATAAGCTAAACTTAAAACATTAAAAAGCTAAAAACTAAAAAATTAAGGAAGAGAATTTGAAAAAGGAACTTCATTATGTAAAATTGCAACTTGCCTCTACCATCCAACATAACAAGTTAATGGTAGATGAAGTTACATCTTTGAAAAAGGATTTTAATCAGAAAGAAAATAAATACCTTGAAGAATTTTTGGACTTAAAAGCTTTAAAAGATAAGGTCGAGGATAAACTATTCAAACAAGGCCAGTCTATTCAAACAGTTCACATGATGTGTAAACCTAGGTCTTATTATGATGAAGTGAATAAGGTAGCAATTGGCTACAAGAACCCCCTATGTCTACATCGTGCAAGGCAAGCTCAGCCTGCCCTGTATAGTGGTCATGTAATTGTCACACCCAATCATGCACCGGCCGTAGTACGTGACGGGGAGGAGACCCTAGAACTTACTGAAATTTCTAGGAAGAAAATGCATGAAAAAATGAAAGCTAATGAATGTGTGGATAATAAGGTCAATATCACACCGCCTAATTACTCGAAAGAGAATTTTTTTAGCGACCTTCACATCACAGAAACAACTGACCCCGGAACAAATATTTTGGTCTCAAGATATTGTTAAGATGAAAGCTGAAGCTCTCAAAGAGCAGAACACCAGACCAATCAAAGCGTTGACTGTGTATCCTCCAAATACACCTGCAACGCTTGTCCCCAGAGTGCTTCCAACCAAAAGTCAAGTGAAAATTAACATTTTTACACTTAGACAACTTTTTTCCGAATTTGAGAAAACCTGTAAAAAGAGAATCACACCAACTGGGATCACTGAAGGGGAAAGGGGTTTTGAACAAACCAAGACATGTTACCTCACGGAGGTCATTCCATTTTTCAAAACTCTTCAAGAACATTTTGAGGGCATTCAAAAAGCTCTAACAAAAGAAGTTAAAGAAATGAGTGATGCCTTTGATGAGTTGGAAGCTGAACTTGACCAAAGTATTGTTGATAGGAAACATGATGAGATTGAACGGAAAAACCTTCTTATTGAACATGATAATATAATTGCTGATGGTTTGTCTAAAGAAGTGTTTTATGTTGCATCGAATTCTGAGCTTAATGTATCTAGATTTACTGAAATGCAAAAGGCTCATAATGTTGTCAAAGCCCGTTGTCTGGAACTTGAAGCATAACTTTCTAATTCATGTGATAATATCCATAAGGATAATTATAATGAACTTTTAAACCGGTTTTCCAATCTTGAGGTAAATCACCTAAACTTGCAGTTAAAGTATCAAAACCTTAAAGAAAGTTTTCAGAATAAACCATCTTCACCCGTTAATGATACTCCTGATTTTAACTCCGTTTTTGTGATCGGTCAAATGAAAGCTTCACTTCAAGGAAAAGACAACGTCATCCAAAAGCTGAAAATGCAAATATCTCAACTTAAGGAGACCCGTAGTGAACTAGACCGAACACTTGATTTTAGGGCCCTAGACTTTCAGATCTCACAATTAACTGAAAAGGTTAATGTTCTTCAAGAACAAAATGAGCTTTTTAGGGCAGAAAATGCAAAGATTAAGCAGCACTACAAGGAATTGTATGATTCGATCAAGATTACGCGTGCTAAGCATATAGAACAGATAACTGCCCTTAAAAATGAAAATGAGAGTCTAAAGGTCCAACTACAGAATACGGTCTCATGTGTCACTACAAATCTGGTTAAACCAAATGTACTTGCACCAGGAAAGTATGTTATAGATGTTGAACCTATTCCCCCTCGCAATAGGAACAATAGGGAAGTTCATCTAGTTTATCTCAGGCATCTTAAGGAAAGTGTAGATACACTTCGCGAAATAGTGGAAGAAGCCAAAGTTGAAAGACCTTTAGATAGATCACTCGCAGTCAATAGTCTTTGCTTGCCGTTACACTAAACACTCTCAGGAACTCTTAGAATATGCGATTGGCACTTGTCGAAGATATTAACAAAAGAGGGATTAAAATAAAAAGCAGCTCTACCCCTTTAATAGAAAAAAGACAAGTTTAATTTGAAAGAAACAATGTGACACGTCAAATAGTAACACACACATACATGTAGGGCAACTGAACACTCAGCAGACTAATGTCCCTGTGCCTCCTTCTACAGGAGTAAACTGTTGCACCAATGCTAGCGGATCACAGCGGCGGGTGGGTGGCGGGGGAAGGGGGTCTAGGAAGCAATACCCACCTAAGAAATAATAAGGATCTCTTAGATAAAGGTTGTCAACAAGAAGAAAGTAGAAGAACACCCTAGGACAAATAAGTCTAACTTAAGAACCACGAATCGTGTTGATTCTAGTAGTAGCTCTAAGCGTACTGTAATTAATTCGAATTTTGATTCTGTTTGCCAAACATGTAACAAGTGTTTAATTTATGCAAATCATGATATGTGTGTGGTTGATTATTTGCAATCGGTTAAGGCACCCCCCTCTATTCATAATAGTCATAATGTTGTGCGCAAAGTTAAGCAAGTTTGGAAACCTAAGCAAGTTAGGCAAGTATGGAAACCCACAAGCAAAGTGCTTACCAGTGTTGGTCATCAATGGAGACCCACGGGCAGAATATTCACCTTAGGAGAACAGTGCCCTTTAACTAGGCTCACTGCACCCAAAGTAGTATATGCTAAGCAAAACGAGTATCAGGCCATTACTTGTGCTAACAAACAGGAACCCAACCAAAATTAGGGATCCAACTTTCCAAACTCTCCATCTTCGTCTGTTTTCAAATGCAGGTCGTACAGATCGTCCTTTGGTATTTGGACTCAGGCTGTTCAAAACATATGACTAGAGATCGCTCACGGCTCAGGAATTTCATGAAAAAGTTCATCGGGACAGTTAGATTCGGGAATGACCACTTTGGTGCTATCATGGGTTATGGAGATTATGTGATTGGTGATAGTGTGATCTCCAGGGTATACTATGTGGAAGGACTAGGACACAATCTATTTTCAGTCGGACAATTTTGTGATTCTGACCTAGAAGTTGCATTCAGGAAACATACTTGTTATGTTCGAGACACGGATGGTGTTGAATTAATTAAAGGTTCTCGTGGTTCAAATTTATACACTATCTCGGTCGAAGACATGATGAAGTCCTCCCCAATCTGTTTGTTGTCCAAAGCCTCCAAGAACAAATCATGGTTATGGCATCGACGTTTAAATCACTTGAACTTCGGCACCATCAATGACCTTGCAAGAAAGGATCTCGTAAGAGGCTTACCTAGATTGAAGTTTGAGAAAGATCATCTATGCTCTGCATGTCAACTAGGAAAGAGCAAAAAGCATACCCATAAACCCAAACCTGAAAACACCAACTTGGAAGTTCTTAATACCCTTCATATGGATTTATGTGGCCCGATGCGAGTGCAAACAATTAATGGGAAGAAATACATCTTAGTCATCGTTGATGATTATTCTCGGTTTACTTGGGTCAAGTTTTTAAGATCGAAAGATGAAACCCCAGCGGTCGTCATCAAATTTCTAAAGCAAATACAAGTCGGTCTCAACAAAACTGTCAGATACGTCCGTACCGATAATGGCACATAATTTGTCAATAAAGATTTGACTGATTATTATGAACGTGTCGGCATTTTTCACCAAAAGACAGTTCCGAGGACACCACAGCAGAACGGCGTTGTCGAAAGACGAAACCGTACCCTTGTAGAGGCCGCTAGAACAATGCTGATATTTTCCAAGGCCCCGATGTTTTTATGGGCAGAAGCTGTGGCGACTGCTCGTTACACCTAAAATCGATCCCTCATTCACACCCGTCACGACAAAACCCCATATGAACCGGTGCATGATAAGAAGCCTGATCTTACCTTTTTCCATGTCTTTGGTTCTCTTTGTTACCCTACAAATGACAGCGAAGATCTATTTTAATAATTTATTTTTTTTATTTTGGAAAAAATTGCAACCAACGGTCTGGATATTTAGAATTTTTATGGGCTATGCACCAAGCAGGAAAGGTTATCGAATCTACAACAAGAGAACCCGATGAAATATGGAAACTATTCACGTTCAATTCGATGAGCTGACTGAGCATATGGCTCCTGTGCAACTCAGTACACGACTCGCTCCTACTTTTCTGACGTCTGGAAAAATAAGTTCAGGGCTCGTACCAAATCCGGTTTCTGCAGCACCTTATGTACCCTCCACAAATAAAGAACTGGAGATTTTATTCCAACTAATGTTCGATGAATACATGGAATCTCCTCATGTTGAAAGACCGGTCTCTCCTGCTTCAGCAGTTTCAGTACCAGTTAAATCTAAGGTTACCTTCATCTATTACATTATCAAGATGCACATTCTCCAAGTCATTCACCGTCATCTTCGGCATTACAATCTCTAAGTTTACATCAAGGCGTTGTAGCTGATTCTACTCTTATGGAAGACAATCCCTTTGCTCCTGCTGACAATCATCCCTTCATAAACGTATTTGCTCTGAAATCTAGTTCTGAAGCATCATCATTCGGGGATCTTAGTTCAGCAGAATCTCCTTATGTCTCTCAAACACTTCATCATCTCGGGAAATAGAGTAAGGATCACCCGCTGGATAATATTATTGGCAATCCCTCTCGGCCGGTATCTACTAGAAAATAACTGGCAACCGATGCCTTATGGTGCTTGCCCTCACCCCACTTTAACTCTGTACATTCAAAAGTCAAACCAAAGAACTTCAAATATGCATATTAATGAAAGATTGTGGTTTCAAGCATGCAAAATGAGTTTCACGAATTGATCGACTTCAAGTTGGGAATTAGTACTCAACCAGACTTCTGTCATGTTTATTTTCTCTCAAGTGGTTTACCAAAGTTAAAATTGATGAGTACAGTGTTGTTCTAAAGACAGGTAGGTTAGTGGCCCAGGGATACGGCAAGAGGAGGGCATTGATTTGGGGAATCTTTGCACCAAGTTGTAAGTATCGGAGCTATTGTATCTGCCTCGCCAATGCCGCCAGTAAAAACTTGACCATCATCAAATGGATGTAAAGAAGCATTTTGAATGGGTGAATTGAAGGAGAAGTTCTATGTTAGTCAACCAGATGGTTTCGTTGATCCTGACCATCCGACACATGTTTATCGTCTGAAGAAAGCTTTGTACGGTTTAAAGCAAGCCCCTCGGGCATGGTATGATACCTTGTCACGATTTCTTCTAGACAACAAATTTTCCAAGGGTGCATTTGATCTGACACTATTTACTCAGAAAACAGGCAAACATATTCTTCTTGTACAAATATATGTAGATGGTATCATTTTTGCCTCGACCGAACCTAAAGCATGTGAAATATTTTCCTATGAGATGAGTTCTAAATTTCAAATGTCAATGATGGGGCAAATGTCTTTTTTCTTAGGCTTACAAGTTTTTCAAAATCCCGGAGGCATTTTTATTAATCAATTAAAATTTGCTCTTGAAATATTAAAGAAATTTGGGATGGATTCGTGTGACCCTGGTGATACACCCATGGTGGATCGACTCAAACTGGATGAGGACCCCTTAGAGATTCCAGTTGACCAGACTCGATTTCATAGTATGGTCGGCTCCCTAATGTATCTCACTGCCAGCAGACCCGACCTTGTATTCGATGTATGCATGTGCGCTAGGTATCAGGTTCGCCTACCAAAAAGCACCTTGAAGCACTTAAACGGGTCTTTCGGTATCTTAGAGAAACCATTAATTAGGGTCTTTGGTATCCGAAAGACACCGCTATGGCACTAACGGCCTATGCAGATGCGGACCATGCAGGCTGTCAAGACATACGAAGAAGTACGTCAGGAAGTGCTCAGTTCCTTGGAGATAAATTAGTCAGCTGGTCATCAAAGAAACAGAAGAGCACTGCGATCTCTACAACAGAGGCTGAATACATTGTCATGTCTGGATTTTGTGCTCAGATACTTTGAATGAGATCACCGCTTACAGACTACGACTTTGTCTTTAATAAGATTCCCTTGTATTATGACAATCGCACTGCCATTGCTCTTTGTTGCAATAATGTCCAGCACTCCCAGTCTAAGCACATTGACATACGACACCATTTTATAAGAGAGAAAGTTAAGAAAGGCGTGGTTGAATTGTACTTCGTGACGACGGATTATCAGCTCGCGAATATATTCATCAAAGCATTACCAAGAGAGCGGTTCGAATTTCTCCTCCCGCGTCTTGGTATGAAGAGTATGTCTCTGGAAACTCTTAAACGTCTTCAGGAAGGAGAAGAGGAGTAAATGATGTTCCTCCTATATCCTATGTAAATATGTATATAGCTAAAATCTAAAAAGAAAATACAAAAATATAAAACCTACAAAAACCATAAAAATCAAAAAATAGAAAATACCAAAAATAGTTTTTCAAGACACGTCTTCCATTTATCTATAACATTTATGAACCTAGAAATGTCATTCAATAATGACACGGGTTTTTAAATAAAGCTCGAACGGAAGTTCAAACTTTTCAAACATGTCTTTATGGCTTGCAGTTATTTCAGATTGCAACCTATTTTTCAAAATGAGGAAAGCATGTCGCCAAAAAGACGGATGTTCCTGACAACGGGTGATTAACTTCTCCTGGGCATGGATTACTTTATATCCATGCAACTCTGACTTAATATACGTTTCAGTGCATTATTTCTTGATATAGAAGAGAAGTCTTCTTTAACCAAATGATTTTTCGTCTATGATTCTTTAGAAAATTATTTGTGTTACCCACAGTGGAAAATGTTGTTTGAAAATCAATCAGACTTGAATTTCTCAAAATTTGTCACCCAATCAACGACTACAACTCTTTCAATAGAAAATGGGTCATTGATTGAGGGGGAGAGTGTTTTCAAATTTATGACATCTAACGAACATTTTTAATTCATCAAATAAATAATAGGTAAAAGGTTGTTATATTTAACGACGTTACATCTTGAAGAGGAGTTAAATTTATTTTTAACTCAAAGGGCCAAATTGGTCAAAAATTTGTGAGTATAGAGACTTATGTGCAATTTGCTAAAGGTTTCCTGGGCTTATGAAATTACAAGGACCATGTGTGCCAAATCAAAAACTTGTATGGACCTTATTAGTGTGATATTTGCTAAATGTTTCCTAGGCTTGTATAACTATAAGGACCATTTGTGCCTATTCTGAAACTTGTTCTAACCTTATTAATACATTAAACCTCAAAGTAATGGACTTTGAAAGTGTAGGGACCAAAACTGCCAATATGTGAATCTTAAAAGGTATAAAAAGAGCTAGCGAGTAACTGTTGGTCAAACCTTGCAAAATTCAGTCAAACTTTTCTCAAAAAACCCTCTCTCGTAACTCGCTACTTTGAAGCATATCTTGATTTGTGATTTCTGTGTCCATTCTTGCTAAGGTACCTTTTATATAATGTTCTATATCATGTTAACATCATATATCCAGATTGTGGCTGCCTTAATCACTCTAAATCGCTCAAAATCAATGAATTCGCCTTTATTTACCATCTAAATCTTCGTTAATGATTGGAATGATATGTTATTTGCTGGGATAGGTTTAGGATGAATAAATGATGCCTCGTTTGTGTTTAAATTGGATTTACTTTCATTATTTTGGGATCTTGTTGATTTTCGTGGCTTATGTTGACTTTTTAGGGTCAAAATTTAGATGCTTGCTATTGTTTGAGGTTACTGAATGTTGCTAAGAGGTTGATAATGTAGTCTAAGCGTTATTCATGTGCTTTCTTGATCCCTATTGCTGGTTTGTGTGATGTTAGGCCTTAGCGAATTGTTTTGTGCTATGTAGCGAGTTAGGATTTTTTTTGGTAGCAAGTTTCTTTTGTTGCTTATTAGCGAGTTGTAATGAAGGTTAGCGAGTTAATCATATTATATTATCATGAACAGGAAACTCGCTAACCAGTAGCGAGTTAATGAAGATTTTATTTTTATTAAAATATTCAACTCGCCATTTCAAATTTTCCAAATTTAATAGCGAGTTAAGTATTTTAATAAGAATATTCATAGCGAGTTGTCATTAGTGAGTTGAATTTCCTCTATTATTTAATTGTGTGCAGGCAACTCGCTACCCCTTAGCAAGCTAAAGAAGATTTTTATTTACTATAATATTTAACTCTCTATTTCAAATTGAAACCAATTTGGTAGCGAGTTAAGTGGTCTAGCGAGTTGTCTGTAGTGAGTTGAGGATCATTAATAGGATCACTTAGCGAGTTGTCATTAGTCTCGTTTAGCAAATTATCAAATATCTTTGGGTCAACTCATTCCAAGGTTGATTTCCCTTTAAGCAATTGCTCCCAACTAACATCAGATATCTGTATGTATGTCCTGCTGTTGGATCTACTTGTGCAGATACTATGGCTGACATGAACATGCCTGCAAATGATGTTCCTGCTGAACAAGCTCCTGCTATCGCACCACCAACCAGGACGGATGATCAAATATTGCCGTCAAGCAAATGGGTGCCCATCGGCAAGAGTAACTGCGTACTTGATGTACAGAAGTCTCAGAGGAATCCTATCTTCCCGATTGTTGTGGCCATACTGAAAAACACCAATTTCTTCAGGGCTTTCACGGCATCCTCTACGATTCTGGCTATCTACATTCAGCAGTTTTGGGACACCATGTGTTTTAACTCATCGACTGGGTTGTACAGCTGTCAGTTGGATGAGCAATGGTTCAACCTGCACAAAGATATTCTCCGAGATGCTCTCGATATCACTCCATCCAATGATAACAATCCCTTCGTAGCTCCGCCTTCAAGTGATATTGTTATCGAGTATGTCAACACTTTGAGATACCCCTGTACACTCAGGAATGTGTCAGCAATATCTGTCAGTTCTCTCTATCAACCATGGAGAGCCATTTTGTCACCCTGTGCTTCAGATTCTTTGGTGTATTACTCATCGCTCCAACATCGACTATGCTGAAAGGATTTAGGAAGAGTTTATTCAATCCATACAAACTTTCCTCACTGACAGGAAGAACCTTGCTACAGCTTCTCGTGGAAAGAAGAAGACCGCTCATCTGCTTATTCTAAACGTTAGGTTCACCAAACTAATCATTCATCACCTGAAAAACAAGCACAACATACACCCAAGACCTGGTTCGGCTCTTCACTACTCACATGAGGAAAACATTCTAAACACCCTCAGGTATGTTGTAAAGGATGCCAGGGAGATATTTGGTATGCCAATACCTGATGCTCTTCTCACTGACGCTATTAAAAGCGCACCATACTACAGCAGTTACCTGGAGCATGTCACAGAATATCGACGTTATCTGAATGAAGAACACGATAAGGCAGATGACAAGTCTCCCAAGCCAGCTTTATCTCAACCACCCAAACCAACACCGACACCAACTGAATCCTCTAAGAAAGACCAAGGTAAAAAGCGTAAACTGGTCATGGAATCAACTAATGCACCATCTCCCGCCAAACGATCCAAAGCGGGTAAGGTAACTAAGAAGCACATGCCTAAGAGCTCTTTTCA
>BQNB010006360.1:73747-97880 GCA_026074375.1 Tanacetum coccineum | reverse complement strand
TTCCTTAAGCCTTGTTGCTCCATCCACGGTGATTGAAGGCCAAACGAGTGGTCCTTTTTCAACAGAGGCAAGAATCATTCTTCCATGAGGTCTATTCAACATATACAGTTCCATTCGGCTCTTCCAAGATTCATACAAGTGTTTTTCAAGCATTGGTGGTTTGTTGTGTCCTCCTGAAAGAAGTGACTTATCGGCAAGAGTCGTCATTGTGGTATCAAAAAGATTACAAATTGATCGATCGGTGGTTGAAATAAATTGTGTTTGGTTATGTGATTTTTGAGTCTTGAAATGAAACTACACAGGATTTTACAATTCTCGACAAAACCGGGAAAACAAGTGTTTGTTTCACGGGATTTTACAAGTCAAAGAAATAAACCGTATAATTTAGAACTTTGAGTTAATGTGTCTTAAATGGAATTGACTAGTTCGGTTGACAAAGAAATTGCCTAGATCGGTTGTCTTGTTCGGTTGACAAAGGGACAAACTAGTTCGGTTCCCACTATAACTTAGCTAGTTCGGTTCTTGAAACAGACAACTCGTTCGGTTAACTAGTTCGGTTCCAACAGACAACAAACTAGTTCGGTTCCCACTATAACTTAGCTAGTTCGGTTCTTGAAACAGGCAACTCGTTCGGTTGTCAAAGAAATACTAGATCGGCTATTCTTGTTCGGTTGTACTCGTTCGGTTCCAACAGACAACAAACTAGTTCGGTTCCCACTACTATGAAACTCAAATTTTCAAAACTTAAAAAGACATATTTTTGAATGGTTTTTAGCAAAAATTCTTGTACAACTAGTGTTACTAACCCTATAAGAACAATAAAAATGAAAACTTTAAGGTTTTTACGCCAAAAAATTTTGAATCAAAAATTTTGTTCTTTATAAAGATTTTGAACACAAATCACAAGACAAACACAAAAACTAAACACACCACTCCATGGCTCTTGATACCAATTGAAGAAACATGTAATCTAATGATCTACCAAGAACAAGAGAGAGAGATGTGGGTTGTGGATGTTCAGTTGTGAGGAGAAAGTATATGAATGATGAAAGTGTTATTACTATGTAGAAAATGGAATAAATGAAACAACCAACCCTCTCCAAGTAGGAGGAGGGCTTTATAGTTACATGATGGCCGGCAATGGGCTATGATGGACTTCCATGGCCTTGGGCCGGGGATTAGCTTCTTACTTAAACATGACACAATTTACGAGATAAGACCTATTACAACTTGGAGTGGACCGACACTTTTTGTGTTTCCAAAATTACTTTCGACTATGTATTTTGTGCATCGATAAAGCTTTATATATGCAACATTTTCTAGAGAAATCAACTTAAACTACAAAATTATTCAGTGAAGCATACTAATGAGTTAAGAGTTTACACCTCAAATGCAGTGTATTGGGAAGTTTTAGGTGATGAATAACATACATAAGTATATGTAATTCTAATATATTTGATAAATTTATATAATATCCTTTTGAAAATGTCAAAGTTCAAATTTGAAACACCAAAGTAATTGATGTGTTTCGAAAGCTTTAAATTTATAAGACTGAAAATACCGATTTTTTTAGATGGAAACACACGGGTAAAAGTATAACCCCCGTATGTAGTACAATCTTTTTTAGGTAAGACCAGGTCGTTCATAGGGATTTGCGTAGTGTTCGAATAATCAGAATAAAAATAAACGTTAACAGACTTAAGGTAAACGGAACTGGATGCAATAATGATAAGAGTTGACTACTCGGATAATTTTATATAATTCATAAGCAATGGTGATACGTTACGACTCTTTGGACTTAGGATTTATTTTATAAAAAAATATTTCTAGGTCAGAAAAACGTTTTCACAAATTAACTTGTTTAACTTAAGACTTATATCTAGTTAACTCGATTAAATGTGTCACTCAAATAATCCAGTTACTATTATATCAAATCTATTTTGTTTATCAAATAACATAAGTGGATTTCTCGTCACAGACGCTAAAGATCATAGACAAATCTTTAAAACTACATAGATCACAACGGGTCTTTCGACTTATACTGGTGTGAGTATATAATCAAAATTGATAATCAAAGTTGATAAGATTAGACACGATGGGATTATAACATAAGCTTTTTAAGATTAACAGATCATTATATTATACCAAACCTTATTTATTTATTATTTTCACTGAGTAGTCATGAGAGATTTAGCCTCTCATGGCTATGAATTTCATAACAAAAGTAAATAGATAAACAAGAAACATACTATATCTAGGTAAGAATATGGATCAAAATTCTCCCCGTAACAAGTATAGAATCGAAGTACAACCTTTTATTCTTATAAATCTATGATACTCTTCTTCGTTCTTCGTGGTTTGATCTTCAATCTTCAAAGGTTTATGGTGTTTTTGGAATGAAGGATTGGAGATATGATGAATTGGTTATGTGTGAGATGAATGGAATGAAGTGAGTAAGTATGAGATATTGAAATGTGTGTGAAATTCGGCTCTATTTATAGGCTAAGTTTGAGGTCGAAGTGCGGCGCACACAAAAGATTATGCGGCGCACTTAGAGTGTTAATGCGAGGGGAATTTAATTTTAATTAAGAAGTGTAGCGCACAAGAAATATTGTGTGGCATACTTGGTGATTAAATGCGTCTTCATTTATTTGACTTTAATTCTTGAATTTTCTTGGAAGTGCGGCGCACTTAGGGCAAGTGCGGCATACTTGTGTCTTTTTCAGCCTTGAATCTTTTTTCTTTTCTTCTAGCTTGCTTTCCAATAATCATAAACACTTGAACTTTATTTCTTTTGAGCTCGGGATGACTTTAAGTGAACCTGCATACAATTTATGCTATTAAGTATCGAAAGTTCACGAGAAATGATAATATTATATATATATATATATTTATATTTATATTAATATATATATATTTTAAAAAATTATATATATATATATTATATATAAACGCCACCAAAACATGTATAATTTAGGCGTTATCAAATCCCTCCACACTTAGCTGTTGCTTGTCCTCAAGCAATATAAAGCGAGAAAAACAAGATCATTTATCGTGACGTGGAGAAAAATTGGATTTTTAACAAGTGTTTACTGGTTTAGTTAACTTTTCAGGCATAGACACATAACAAAGCACCACACAGGGAAATGTGTTTGATTTTTAATTCACTCAAGTCACTCAGATAGGGTTTATAATTGTGAAGACACTCAGATGCGCATACATATTCTAGACAATACCATAGGCTTGTACTTGACACATAAACATGACCGAAGGGCGGAACTTGATACCGATGAGGGAGAATAGCATATACAGATCTCTTGTGCCGAAACTTAAGCCTTGAACTTTGAATTTTTATTTCTTCTTTTTTTATACCATGATAACTAAGGCATCAATTGCAATTGCATTCAAACCTTAACCCAAACAAGCTAAATGCATCATTTATCTTAGGTACCAAAGGTGGGTACCCGAATATATTCTAAGGCTTAAAATTCTCATAATTTAGTGGCCGGTTTTGTGCTAGTTATAATGTCAATCCGGTTGGACTTGTCTACTAAGAGCATTTTTATATTGAAAGCATATATATTAATTTTTAAGATTTTTGAGATTTGCATTAAAAATTTGGCAGGGCAAACATGGAGGGATATGATTAATTTTATTAATTTTTCCTATTTAGCTCCCCTCCACACTTAAGTTGAACATTGCCCTCAATGTGATAACTGATAAACTAGAAATAGGGAAAATTAAGGGAAAACGGTACTTCTAGGGGCATAGAGAAATGTAGCTGCGAAAGAGCTATCCTTGAGCATACTTCATAATTTCTAGATTTGAGCTATAATACATGCATAAAAGTAAACACACAAAAGCACACAAAGAGTTAATTATTGTTTTTTAGAGAAAATAAAGGAAATGAGTGGAGGAAGGGGACTCCTCACACTTAAGTAAAAGCAGGGTTTGCCTCCGAGAAGCGCTAAATTTTTAGAGGATTCATTAGCTAGACTTTTTTTAAACTTTTCTGGGGGAGTTCATTCTTTCAAAAAGAAGGGAGCGACTGCTTCCCTTTGGTCATTATAATCTTATTATTCATGATATAGTTTGATTCGATTGTCATTAACAATAAACGTTTTTCCATTTTTTCAATAATAGTTAAATATCCGATGGATACTGAGGTTTTGCTATGTATGGCCTAGCCATGGGATCTAAGCTTCAGCTGCTTGAATTTATACTTTGAATGAAAGAGCAACACTTTGTTTTCATGTTTGAATTCTTTTCTCATCTTGAGTTTCCTGTCATGCCAAACTTTGGTTCTTGCCTTGTATAGACAAGAGTTTTCATAGGCTTGATGTCGAAGTTCATCTAACTCGTGCAATTGAAACATTCGCTTCTCACCAGCAGCGATGAGATCTGGGTTACAGTTCTTCAAGGCCCAATATGCACGGTGTTTAATTTCGAATGGAAAATAGCAGTTCTTTCCATATATGAGTTTGTATGGTGTTGTTCCGGTTGGTGTTTTATAAGCAGTGCAAATAAAGGCCCACAGGTGCGGTCATTCAAAGTTTTCTTGACCAGATAGCGGGATTGTTTTTAATGGTCTTTTCAAGAATTCTTTTAAGATCTTTGTTCATGTTTTCAACTTGACACTTGTTTGAGGGTGGTACGATGTAGAGAATCGGTGGTTAACTTCATACATTTTCATAGTTTTTTCTATTATCTTGTTGCAGAAATGAGTTCCTCGGTCGCTTATGAGAGCTTTAGGCATTCCGAAATGGCAGAATAGTTTTTTCAGAAAAGTAATAACAACTCTGGCATCATTTGTTGATAGAGCTTTGCTTGGCTGTAGTTACAAGTCGCAACGACTAATATGTATTCGAACTTGCTCGATGTTGAAGGGTCCATGAAAATCGATACCCATTATGTCGAAAATTTCGCATACTTAATGTTGTTTAAGGGATCTTCGTCAGTTTTTGAAATATTTCCTGTCTTCTGACATGCTTCGCAGAGGCGAACTTGAGTATGAGCTTCTTTGATTATTGTCGGCCAGTAGAAACCTGAGTCTAAGACTTTTTTAGCTGTTGTGTTTGGTTCATAATGTCCACCGGTTGGTCCGTGGTGACATTGATCTAAAATGGTTCTGGTTTCTGGTCTAGAGATACAACGCCTGATCATACTGTCGGAACATACTTTGAAGAGGTAGGGTTCCTCCCAGAAATAGTGTTTGAGGTCTGAAAAAAACTTGTTCTTTTGCTGGTATGTCATTCCTTTAGGTAGGATATTACTTGCAAAATAATTTGCAAAGTATGCAAACCATGGTTCGTCTTCAATGTTCATTTCCATGAGAGTTTCTTTAAGAAAGTCATCATCGACTTCACTGTCATCACTTGTTTCTTCATTTTCAATTCGAGATAAGTGGTCGGCTGCAACATTTTCTGTACCTTTCCTGTCTTTAATTTCGATGTCAAATTCTTATAAGAGAAGTATCAACGAATAAGGTGTGGTTTAGCATCTTGTTTCTTGAATATGTGCCTGAGAGCTGAGTGATCAGTGTGTACGATCGTCTTTGATAATACCAGATAGGATCGAAATTTGTCAAAAGCAAAGACTACGGCCATAAGTTTCTTTTCAGTGATTGTATAGTTCTGCTGAGCTGCGTTGAGAGTTTTGCTTGCAAAGTAGATTGGGTGAAAATTTCTACCATCTTTTTGACCTAAGATTGCTCCAACTGCGAAATCACTTGCATCACACATGAGTTCAAACGGAAGATTCCAGTTTGGGCTTACTATCATAGGAGCATATGTGAGCTTTTCTTTTAATATCCTATATGCGTGTTGTCATTTCGTCATTGAAATTCGAATTGAGTATCTTTTTCAAGCAACTTGGTAAGAGGATGGGCGATTTTTAGAAATCTTTAATGAATCTTCAGTAGAAACCGGCATGTCCTAAAAAGCTTCTAATACCTTTGATATTAGCGGGGGGGGGGGGGGGTGGAATTTTGGAGATTACTTCGATCTTTGCTTTGTCTACTTCGAGACCTGCTTCGGATACCTTGTGTCCAAGCACAATCCCTTCTTTAACCATGAAGTGACATTTCTCCCAGTTTAGAACAAGATGTGCATCTTTGCAACGCTGAAGCATTTTATCGAGATTATTCAGGCAGTGATCAAAAGAGCTTCCAAAGACGGAGAAATCGTCCATGAATACTTCTACTTATTCTTTGATCATGTCATGAAATATAGCCAACATGCACCTTTGGAAAGTAGCTGAAGCATTACAAAAACTAAAAGGCATTCGCCTATAAGCGCATGTACCAAAAGGACATGTGAACGTTGTTTTTTCTTGGTCCATAGGATCGATTGGTATTTGAAAATATCCAGAAAAACCATCGAGGAAACAGAAGTATTTATTTCCTGCGAGTCTTTCTAACATTTGGTCCATAAACGGCAAGGGAAAATGATCTTTTGCAGTTGCTTCATTGAGTTTGCGATAATCGATACATACTCTCCAACCTGTAACAGTTCTTGTTGGGACAAGTTCATTTCTTTCATTAGTAACAACTGTTATACCTCATTTCTTCGGTACACAGTGAAGGAGGCTTACCCAAGGGCTATCAGCGATTGGATAAATGAAACTTGTATCGAGAAGTTTGACTATTTCTTTTTTCACAACTTCTTGCATGTTTGGGTTTAATCTTATTTGTTTTTGAACAACTGGTTTTTGGTCTTCCAGGAGTTGAATTTTATGTTTACAAAAAGATAGGCATATCCTAGGAATGTTTGTGATTTTCCAAGCAAAAGCTTGTTTGTGTTTTTTAAGAACAAATATGAGTTTGTTTTTGTTTTCTTCATAAAGCTGAGATGATATGATAACAGGAAGAAAAGAGAGTTCTTCCAAGAATACATATTCCAAGTTATCAGGAAGAGGTTTAAGTTCAAGATCTGTAAGAGGTTCTTCAAGAGATGTTTTGATTTTGTAATCGGTGTTAAAGGTGATTTTTTGGATTGATGATTCTTCGGTGTCGGACTCGGATTTAGAGTTTTCATCGGAAGTCATTGCCATGAATTCATCGAATTCAGCAAAGAGTTTTTCTTCGAGGATGGTTCCTTTGATGGAATGGAGGATTTTACTACCTTCGTCTAGAAGAGCATCGAAATCTTCTTCTAAGATTTCTTCGATGACGTCAATACTGAAACATGTATCATCGTTTAAATAGGAGTGTTTCATCACATAATCGATGTGAAAGATCATTCGTTCAGTTCCAACTCCGAGATTGAGTTGCTTCTGTTTAACTCGAATTACTGCATCAGCAGTGTGAAGAAAAGGTCTTCCTAAGATTAGGGGAACTTTACTGTCTTCTTCCATTTCAAGAATAACAAAATCGGCAGGGAAGGTGAATTTACCAACTTCAACAAGCATATTTTCAGCTATTCTGACAAGGTATTGGAATGATCGGTCGGCTAATATTACGCTCATTTTAGTAGGTTTGAGAGTTTCGAGAGATAATTTCACGTATAAGGAATACGACATGAGATTAATGCTACCACCAAGGTCGGCTAAAGCATTACAGGAGAAAGCTTTGTTGAAATTACATGGAATAAAGAAACTTCCAGGGTCTCTAAGTTTCGGTAGAACTTTTTTTTGAAGTATGGCGGAACTTTCATCGCTCAGGAAAGTGCTGAAAATTGTTCGATTTGTGTTTGTTTTTCCCGAGTTCTTTGAGAAAAATTTTCTCATTAATTGGGCATTTCGGCTAAAACATCTCAAGATGTACATTGTTTTTTTTAATTCGAACGGCTGGGATCATGGTCGAGGAATATTTCCATATTGACTTCCATTTTTTCTTTTCTGATGCGTTGAGGATATGGGATTTTTGGCTTATATGGTTTGGGCGTCGGTGTTTCTTTGACTGGTTTTGGTATTTTAGTTTTAGGCTGAGGTATAGGTTCATCATCTTCATCATCGCTATCAAAGTTGATAGGGGTTTCAGAATCATTTTGTTGATCATTTGGGTTAACTGGTGGGTCATAAGATTTACCACTTCGTGTAAATACGGCATTCACATGCTCGTTCGAGCTTGCGGTGGTTGGTATGGTTTTGATGAACTTCTTTTTGGGTTTGGTCTGGTGTTACTAGGAGAGTTCTAGGAAGGCTCGAGAGATTGTAGATCAGCGAGTCTGTCGAATTTAGCTTCAAGATTTTGGATTAACGCTTGATGGTTTTTTGTTGTTGTTTTGAGTTTAGTTTTGAGATCCATAAAAGTATCTTTGACAAAAGAGTTGGTCGAGTATTGAGCTTATATGAAATCACTTAGTTGTTTTTGAATATCGGGTTTATCATCAGAGTGAGATTGATAGTTGTCTCGGTTGTAATCATTTTTTCTGCTTAAATGCTAGTTATCGTGGTTTGAATCACGGTCGCGGTAATCATTTTAAAAACGAGTACGACAGAAGGTTTGCATGAATTTGGCTTCTTCTTCACGTGACATGGGTATGTCATCATCATCAAGATTTGGTTGTTTTGGACGAGATTGAAAATCTTTATACCGAGCATCCATTTTCATGGTCATGGCATCCATTTGGGCCATAAATTTGTCAGTGTTAGTTATGAACCCTGTAGACCATCCACATGGGGGTGGTGAAGGAAGGGCCCCAATTGGTAGAAAAAAACCCACAACCCCTTGGGGTTATCCTGCACTTGGAAAAAGAACTAAAAGACATTGTGAAGTTGACGAGGTGTCATTTTATATATTTTTTCGGGGTCGTTTAAACCCCTAAATCGTGCATTTGTGCCCAAAATAAGTACTTAATCGTTCCTTTTCAGGTATTTCGCATTTGGAAGACATTTAGAAGAATTACATGTGACTTGGGCTCATTTAGAGAAGAAACGGACAAGACTACGGACCTACACCAACATTGCTCAAGAATTTCTCTACAGTGGCTGGAGACGGCGTCACCAATACAACGTGACGCCGTCACAACGAAGATCAAGACGGCGTCACTGGATCTCATGACGGCGTCAGAGTACACGACCCAACTCATTATCTAGAATATTTTCTCTCATGACGGCATCACGGCTAAAACGCGACGCCGTCACAGCGATTTCCTATATATATAAACCCGAATTTTGGGTTTTGAGTGTGTAACTTTAGAATAAAAAGAGGGTATGAACCCTAGTTCGTTTAGCAGCTGTTAGGGACGATTTTAGGGCCTAAAAACCCTATTGTACTTCCTCCAACTCATGTTTTAATCAAGTAAGGTTTATTTAATCATTCAATATGTCTATGTGTTGTTTGATTCATCTATGTTCTTGCTTTATTAACATGCTAGGCTAAGCCTCCTATTGTGTTTATTTATGATTGTATGAAACCTAGAATGTAGATCTTAGTGGTGTTGCTTCTTGTGATGGATGTGCATGTTAGGTCTTAGAAAACCAGCTTTTGTCTGCATCGCTGTTGATATGTCTAGGAAAACATGATTGTGTAGAAAGGATACCATCGGGTAACAGTCTTCATACTACCTTGCCCCCTAATATGGTTGATGTACTCTTAATATATTTCACATGCACTTAGTGAGCTCCTAGGGGAGTTGTAATAGTCTTCATACTACCTTACTTGCGCGTTGCTCTAGCGGAATACTAAGTAGACGGCGGGTTCGTGTAATTCGTTCATGACTTAGGAAATAGTTACACAGATCATCACAAGGGTGACAAGGCAACAACACTAGGAGAAGCAATCTAGGGAGTAATACATGATTAAATAAGCACAATCTTTTATCTTATTGTTATCACCAATTAGCGTAGCTTTATATTTAGTTAATAGCTAAAACCAAACCACCTCTCCAATTATTTGATTTACTTGCTTTCTATAAAATACAAAAATACAAAAATAATCTTCCCCCAACCTTTAGAACTCTGATAGACCGTGATCAAGACTTCCCAACCTATTCCCCTAGTGAACGATAACAACCCCCGAGTCTTGCCTATACTACTACTACAACGATTAGGTGCTCTGCTTAGGGAGTTGTAAAACTTCTTGTAGAAGTCCTACGACGACCGCTTCAAGTTTTTGGCGCCGCTGTCGGGGAATAGTTAGGTTCTGATCATAGTTTAGCTTAGTTCTACTCTCTTGAATCCTTTCAAGTGAGAATTTAATTTCGCATATTAACTTTCTTGTAGTCTATCTTTTCTTTGTGCTGTCTGTTTTGTAACCCATCGTCGTCAACCACCATGGTAGACGAGAATCATATCCGTATTCTAGGAGATTACTCCAAACCAAGCCACGAGGGCTACATGAATACCATCGAGCTCCCCGTAGGGAACAACGTAGTGCCTCTTCGATCCGACACCATCTGGTTGGTGCAAAACGGATGCTCATTCTACGGACTTCGGTCTGAGGATCCAAATCAACACCTCAAGGATTTCCTTAAACTTGTAGACTCACTTGACCTTGACGGTGAAAATAAGGAAAGAACGCGCCTACATTTATTTCAATTTTCCCTACGCGATCAAGCTAGCAATTGGCTTGAACGTCTTCCTGCAGGATCCATCTCCACATGGGAGGATCTTACTACCCGATTCCTTGCTCAATTCTTTCCACCGAGAAAGACCGCAAAACTCCGCAATGATATCCTGATGTTCCAACAACATCATGGAGAATCTCTATCCCAAGCATGGACTCGTTTCAAGGACTTACTCCAAAAAGTCCCTCATCATGGCATCGACCTTTGGCTCAAAGTCTAAATTTTTATGACCATGTCAATCCTGTCACAAAACGAACCATTGACCAATCGGCTGGTGGTAAGCTTCGTGACCTCAACGCCGAAGAATCCTGGGAGCTTATTAGAGGACCTCATCCTCTATGACAACAAAAGTTGGAATGACCCAAGGGATTTCACTAAGCCGATCAGGGAAATCAATTTGCCTCAAGATATCCAAGTACACATCCGACCGTCGACTAAATCGAGCTCGCAAATCCAGTCCAAACGCTTGATGGAAAAGCTTACTTGCTCCCTCCCACTCAACCCGTTCAATTGAACAAAGTCTCTTCTTCATGTAAAATTCTCAATGGTCCTCACGACACTCGATATTGCATAAAAAATCCCGAGCAAGCTTCTGTTAACTACACGTCCTCGTATATAAACGAAGTGGGAAGTAAGAGGTTCACTTCGAACCATGGACCAAGAAATTTCAATGATGCCACCAACACCTGGAAGGAGAAAACCAACTAATTAACTGGGCACATAGACCCAAACCTTCACTAGCCACAAGGCGGGTCCAATCCCATCCACATCTTCTAGTTTAACAATATGAACTGAAAAGGCATTACTTGATTTCGACTCTAACCATGAGAAGAGGTTAGCTCACCTAAAGACCCAACTAGAACAACAACATGACGACATGATTGGCAATATTAACCTCCATTGGAAAACTGTTTCGAGAAACTCAATAATGTGTCTACCCTCGAAAATGCAGGAAATCCCATGGCTCCAAAAAGCATTGCAGCAATTAGCCATGACGATAGGGAGGAACTCAGGAAGAAAGGAATCAAAAGCCCATCAAAATTTCTCTCCCTGAAATATCTCTCCCTCGCATCCATACAAGAACTAAACAAAAATCCGCCAGCTCCAAAACGCGTTCATTTTGTCAATTCAATCGTTATCCTAAGCACAGACAGTGATACGGAAGAAGAAGATGACTCATCGACCAACGCATGCGATCTCAACCTTAGTGGTATGGTAAGAGGAAAAGAAAAGGTAAAGGAGCAAGGCAAGGAAGATAATGAAATAGAGACTGACACAGAAGTAGAAGAAGAAATTAAAGAAGAAGAAAGTGAATTTGAGACTGATGAAGAAGTTGAAGAAATAATCGAGGAGCGGGAAGATGAAGGAGATGGTGAAAACTTTAACTCATTCCCGACTATGAAGGAATTAACACATCATGAAAAGCTATTAAAGAATCCTCGACCTCCGTGGGTAAAGGCAAGGATAAGAGCCGGAAGGCCGAACAACATCAAAATTTCCTGCATGGTCGGTCACTTCTTCAAAAGACACGCTTACATAGACCTAGAATCGCCAATCAATATCATGTTTAGGCGTCAATATAATCAATCATGACTTATGGGCTTAGATCAAGGCAAAAACCGTCAAACCCCAATAAAATTAGCAACTTTGTAGAAAAATAAGAGGCCTAAAGATTTTCATAGGAAGCTTTGCCTACGAATGCGACTTTATGATATTAGAAGATACCACCAGCATTATCGATCACCACCTTGGAGAAATGGTTTTCGGAAGGCCCTTCATTAAGGAAACCGACCTTGTCTACAATGAAAAAGAATGAGCGGTCATGTTCAAACAAGATGATGAGAAAATCACATTCAAAATGCCTCATACCATAAAGATATTCAAACAAACAAGACTTATGGGTTTAAGCACCGACTCCATACCCTCGACCGCCTACAAAGAAGACTTTGGCCATGGAAAGATGCACTACTATTAAAGCTTACTCATTGGAGATGAGTACAAACAAGATGAAGGTGATAGAAGAGGAATAGGCATTTAATGAGGTTGGAAAAAAAGATGATAGATAATAAAGGAGAAGTCACGTAAGGACGTGTGACTTCGAGTCTAGCGACAAGACTCGTTAATAAAGAAAAGCGCTTCTTGGGAGGCAACCCAATTTACTTTTCCCGCAATTAGGAATGTCATGTATGTTTTAATTCTTCATAGTTTGTTTTATTATATTTGAACTATCTTGTAATCATGCTTTGTATTGTCTTTAACCTCGTCTTAATTTCAATCAAATGTATTTTGCAAACAATAAGTGTAGGGGAATTTATCCGGCTTTTGAGCCAAATTCAAACATGTTAAAATAATTTTTTAGATTAATTCGCATCAGTTTTGAGTCATATGATTGAATTGTTAAAACTCAGGTTTTATGCAGCCATTTGTACAGGAATTAACTATGGAAATCAGTGAAGGAAATTTTCATCAAAAACAAAATGTCATTTTCACAGACTGTGTAGACGCCGTCATGATTAACACGCGACTGACCGCACTTAACGTCACCTGTGACGACGTCAAACGCCCAGGTCAAGAAGACTTAAAGTTTTTAATTATTTTTGAAAATAAAACTTGCATAACATTTAATATATGTATTATGCTGTTATAAACCTGCAAAAACCTAATGAAGTTTAACAATTCTCATCTTATCCTATCCTAACAAGTCGAACCCTATATTCTCATGGTATATTGGGTAAATCGCACATTTAATGAGCTTGGTAATAAGTTGTCTTTGACTTGATTACAGGTTATAATTTGAGAGAAGAAGCATGGAAGTTCTATAGGAAGTTTCATTAGATCTGATTCACACCGGACGATGATGTTTAAACTAGGGTAATCGCATTTTCTTCTCCATTTATTGAGTATACCAGGTGTATCTGAGTTTCTTTTCTGTTTTACTTTCCCCACGTTAATTTCGTTTCAACGGGTACTTTTAGAGAACATTGGGACAATGTTCAACCTATACGTTAGGGGAAAAGAAAAAGGCCTAGAAAAACTATTCTTTCATTTGCCCATTTCTGCTTTGGTCCTTAAAATTATGGTAATAAATCGAAACATAATTAATGAGTAATTTTTTTATTTTTATTAACCTAAAATTTAATTTTTATTTTATATGAAACATCCCGATGACAACCAAGTATTATTAGCGTCTCAATGGATAATAATTTATATACTGAGCAACAAAAAACCCTCAAAATTTCCACCTCGCCACAATGTGAGGTTCGCCCTTCTAGATATTATACCTTTAGCTTGTTTAGTTAAGGATGACCAATCACGTGTGTCCTATTTACTCCCGTCGTTACGACGGATGTGTATGTGTGGTTTTGTCGCCTTTTTCTAGAACCATGGTATGTTATTTAGGATTGAGGAGAGTGTACCATTTTTTTGTACATATATAAATTCTAGAACCTTGTTTTTTTGATCATTCCAAACCGCATAGTGTGTATTAGGATTTGCTGATAAGAGAGGCATTAGGATTAAACCCCCATGTTTCAACCTATACTTGTTATGATGGTTCACAATAAATCCGATCATAATAATTATCCTACGACCCCTGGGCCATTATCAACTATTTATTAGTACAAGAATCCCCTAGTACAACCAGCCCGAGCCCTATCCTTTTTTTACGGATCTCACAGTAATTTTTCCTAGTTAATCCAGACTATTAATGAAGAGCATTGCTTAACCCTAAAAACAATCGTTACACCCAAAAAGCTTAGCCTACCTGTATGTACTCATTTTTGGTACAGTAATTGTGTTTAACAAAAAAAACCCAGTTAATTAGTTGAATACACGTTTGCTAAGTCCCCTTATCCTTGTAAATACAGTTTTGGCATATGGGATTTCAATGTAGTATTTATATCGCGGAAAAACAGGAATAATAAGTTAAGTCAATACCCACCAATATGTTTGTCAAGTGACTTCCATGTTATTTTGATCCACCTTAGAATTCAGGGTCAATAGTTAGATTGTAAATATCGAGCATGTAAAAGCCTCAAGATTATGGTACGTATTATAAATCCACCATGTGATTAATTTATGTTATTCAAAAAAAATGAGAAAAGAGAAAAGAAAGAGATTGAATGGATGAGTTGATGTAGATTTTGTATAACTTCGTTCAGAGTCTTGCTTAAGCAACCAAACCAGCGTTATTTGTGTAAGTAATTAGCTAACCCTTCCTCCCTAAATTCACCCAAAGTCACCACCCAAATGTATCCCATTTGTTTCCATTTCCATTATATGTTATCTTACACCTACACCCCACAACCCTTTATAAAGACCTCTTAGATAGTAATGAATAATACTTGTGCATAGCGATAGATGTTTGATCCTTTACCAAGCCTATGGTAATTTATATGCTATGACAAGTAATGAGTGTTGATTTTCCATTTCCCCTATATGTTATAATTTATTATACAACCGAGTGAAAGAGATAATCCTAAACAACTTATGTGAGAGGTGCTAGTATATATACTTTCTGTGCTTTAATTACAGTCTAGAAGGTTGTGTTGTAAAATGCTTTTAAAGAGTAGGTAAAATGACCCATCATATTGTTATTGTCTAGGTAGAAAAGCCTATTTGCTTGAGGACAAGCAAATCCCAAGTGTAGGTATTTTGATGATTGTCCTTTTCTACACTTTTTTTTTACGGGGTCGTTAACCCCCTAAATCGTGGCATTTTATTGCCCAAAAAGGTACTTAATCGTTCTTATTTAAGGTATTTCTCAATTTGGGATAGGCATTTTGGAAGAATTACACGTGACATGGGCTCATTTGGAGAAGAAACGGACAAGACTACAGGACCTACACACAACATTGATCAAAGAACTTCTCTTACATGTGGCTTGAGAACGGCGTCACAAGTACAACGTGACGCCGTCACCAAGCACAAACGATCAAGACGCAACACTGATTCCACGATGGCGTTAGAGAATACGACCCAACCCATTATCTAGAATATTCTCTTTCATGACGATGTCACGATTAAAACGCAACGCCGACCACATGTTTTTTCCTATTTATACAAACTTCAAATTTTAGGGTTTTGAGTGTGAAACTTTAGGAATAAAAAGAGGGCACGAACCTAGTTCTTTAGGCAACTGTTATGTATGACTTAGGGCCTTAAAAACCACCTGTACATCCACCAACTCATGTTTTAATCAAGTAAGGTTTATTTAAATCATTCAAATGTTCTACTGAGTTGTTTTGATCTATCTAGTACTCTTGTTTATCTATTAATATGATTGGCTAAACCTTCTCTATTGTGTTTATTTTATGATTGTATTACACCTAAAATGTAGATCTAATGGGTGTTACTTCTTGTGATGATGTGCAAGTAAGGCTCTAGGAAAACCAGCTTTTGGTCTGTACTTTTTGCCGTTGGATATGGTCTAGGGAAACAAGATTTGTGTAGAAAGAACCCATTGGGTAACAGTCCTTCATACTACCTTGCCCCCTAAATATGGTTGATCTACTCTTAATATATTTCACATGCACTTAGTGAGCTCCTTGGGGCCATGTAATAGTCTTCATACTGCCTTACGTGTGCGTTGCTCTAGCGGAATACTAAGTAGACGGCGGGTTCGCGTGATTCGTTCATGAATTAGGAAATAGTTACACAAATCATCCACAAGGGTGACAAAGCAACAACACTAGAAAGAAGCAATCTAAGAGCAAACAGATTAAATAAGCACATCTTTTATCTTATTGTTATCACCAATTAGGCGTAGCTTTATATTTAGTTAATAGCTAAAACTAAACCACCTTTCCAATTATATGATTTACTTGCTTTCCATAAAATACAAAAATACAAAAATAATCTTCCCTCAACCTTTAAAACTATGATAGACCATGATCAAGCCTTCCCAAACTATTCCCCGAGTGAACGATAACAAACCTCAGATCTGCCTATACTACAACTACAACGATTAGGTGCTCTGCCTTAGGAAGTTGTAAAACTTCTTTGTAGAATCCATGACGACCCGCATCTATGTACCTAACCGTTGTAGTAGTAGTATAGGCAAGACTCGAGGGTTGTTATCGAATCCTAGGGTGACTAGGTTAGGCTGATCATGGTCTAACAGAATTTAAGGGTTGAGAGAAGAATTCTTTTGTTTTTAATTTTATAAAGACAATAAATCAATGGTTTGAGGAGGTTGGTTTGTTATTAAACTACTAACTAAACTATAAATCTATTCTACGGGTTTATAAACTATTATGATAATTAAATGTATTTACCTAATCATGCACTACTTATCAGATTCTTCTCCAAATCATGTTGCCTTGTCACACTTGTGATGATATATGTAAGTATTTCCTAGGTCATGAACGGATTACACGAACCCTCCGTCTATTTAATATTCCGTTAGGGCAACGCACCCTTAAGTAGTATTAAAGACTATTACAAGGCCCCTAAGAGTACATTAAATGCATGTGAAATATCTTAAGAGAGACCAACCATATAAAGGGGCAAGGAAGTATGAAGACTGTTACCCGATGATATCCTTTCTACGCGTTTCGTCTTCCTTCGAGTTCCCTAGACGTGTCTACAGCGATACAAACAAAAGCGGTTTTTATTAGAACCTAACGCTCACATCATCAATCAGAAGCAACAGTAAAAGAAATCTACAATTTGCTTTCATCAATCTAAGCAAATACAAAGGAGGGTTTAGCCTTGCATGTTATAAAGGAATCAAAGAGATAAATCAATCCATTGCAAACACATAGACCATATTGAATGATTAATGATAAAAAAACCCCCTTACTTGAATTAAAACATGGATTCAAGGTAGTACAATAGGGTTTTGAGGCCCTAAAATGACCTTTGAAGCTGCTACAAGAGCTAGGGTTCGTCTCCCAAAAGTTATACAAAGTTACACACTTTAAACCCTAAAATCGGTTTAAGTATAAATAGAGAGATACCGCTGCGACGGGCGTCGCGTTGTATTCCCTGACGTCGTTGCTTAAGTGATGACTCTAGAATCCTCATTAGTCGGACCTGTCCTGACGCAGGTCACTAAATCTCTGACCCGCCGTCACTAGATGGATCCCACGCACGCTCGCTTTATTGCATGTGACGTACGCCGCTCCACGCTCTAAAATAATATTCTTCATGGATTTGGTGTAGGTCTCCCGTAATCTTGTCCGTTTTCTTCTCCAAATGACCCAAGTCCCATGGTATTTCCCTAATGTACATACAGTGCTAAAAACCTGAAAACAAAATGGATAAAGCATATAATCTGGCTATGTTTTGCATGATTTATTTTTTTAGGGGGTTAAATGACCCCAAAAAGTGTATAAAATGACACCTCATCAAATTCCCTTACAATTGGGATTTGCTTGTCCTCAAGCAAATGGGCTTTTCTACCTAGATAATAGCAATATGAGGGTCATTTAACCTACTCTTTAAAAGTATTTTACAACACCAACCTTCTAGACCTCGTTATTAAAAGCACGAAAGCATACACTAGCACCTCACATAAGGTTTTAGAATCTCTCTTTCACTACCGGAGTTGATATAATTAAATTATAAAATAAATGAGGAAATGGAAAATCAAAACACTCATTACCTGCATAGCATATAAAATTACCATAAAAGGCTTGGTAAAGGATCAAATCTCCCACTGCATGGCGCTAGCATTATTCATTACTATCCTAATCAAGGTCTTTTTAAAGGTTGTGGGGTGTAGGTGTAGGATAACATATAATGGAAACGGAAACGGATAGGATACATTTGGGTGGCTTTGGGTGAATTTGGAGTGGAAGGGTTAGCTAATTATTTACACGAATACACGCTGTTTTGGATTATGCTAAGTCAAGACATGACAAAAATATAAAAACTCTACACAACTCTACATCAATCTCTTTCTTTTTCTTTTCTGTTTTTTTCTTCTCCTTTTTTATCATAACTTGGGGTTTATAACACGTACCCCTACACTTGAGCTTTTACATACTCGATATTTACAATCTAACTAATGACCCGTATTGAGGTGGATCAAAATAACATGGAGATCATCTAACAAACATATGAGGGTATTGACTTAACTTTTCTTCCTTATTCTTCTGCGAAATAAATACTACCATGAATCCCAATCGTCCCAAAACAGTATTTACAAGGATAAGGACTTAGCAACCGTGTACTCAAATAATTAACTTGGGTTAACACAATAATGTACTAAAAGCGAGTACATACAAGGTAGGCTAAGGCGATTTGGGTGTAACGATTGGTTTAAGGGTGACAATGCTCTTCATTAATAGTCCGGCTTAACCAGAAAATTACAAGAACCGTGAAAAAGGATAGGCTCGAAGGGTTGTACTAGGGGTATCCTGCACTAAAAATGAGTGCATGGCAAGGGTGTCAGAATAGTTAATGATTCGGTGTGACCATCATAACAATTACATGTTTAAAACATGGGTTAATCCTAGTGCCTCTTATCTAGCAAATCCTAATACTCATTATGCGGTCTCGGGATGCATCACAAAAACAAGTTCTAGAATTTAATATACTACCGGTACACTCATATAATTTAATACCGATCTCAATGCTCCAGAAAAGGCGACAAAGACCACACATACACATCCGTAACGACGGAATAGACACATATGACTGCTCACTCCTTAACTCGAGAAAGCTAAAGGTATAAACTATCTTGGGTATCAATAATGGATACCCGAATTCCTAAAGATCTAAAGGCAACCATCACCTTTATTGGGGTGTCTGGAATTTTTTGTGCTAGTCATTTTTTACACAATCCTATCTATGAGTACAGCTATTAATACATGGTTTTCGTCGGATGTGTAAATAAAATATTTAAATTTTGGTTAAAATCACCTTTTTGTGCTATTGTTTCGATATATTACCGATCATTTTAAGGACAAAGCAAATGGTAAATGAAAAAATAGCATCTAAGGCTTATTTCCCCCTACAATTAAGTTGAACATCGTCCCTAATGTTCTATAGAAGTACCCGTAAAAACGAATAAAGGGATAAGAAAACAAGTAAAAGAAACTAGTACTCCCCTGGTTTGCTCAATAATGGAGAAGAAACATGTGATAACTGGTTAAATCGTCCTCAAAGAATCGTCTAATGAAACTTCGTAAGAACTTCCAAGTTTCTTCTTATCAAATATAACTTGTAATCAAAGACAAAGACAACTACACCAAGCGTAAAATACATGGGATAGATATACATACAATAAGAGTTTAGGGTTTCGACTCTATTAAAACAGTAAAGATAGGATGGGAGAATTGTTAAACTCATGGTTTTGCAGGTTTATAAAAGAATTTAAACTTTTTAAGTGTTGTACAAGTTATACTTTCAAAAATACTTAAAATTTTCGAGTTTTCCTGTAACTGGGCGTTTGATGCCGTCAAGAATATCCCGACCCCGTCACAAGTATCGTGGTGACGGCGTCGCGTGTAAATCGTGAGGCCGTCTCCACACTATGTGAAAACTCATTTGTCGTTTTTGATGAAAAATTTCCTACACTCATTCTTATAAGTTATTTTCCTGTACAAAATGCTGCATAACAATCTGAGATTTAACAATTCAATCATATGACTCAAAACTGACGCGGATTAATCTAAATAAATTATTTTAACTGTTTGAATTTGGTTCTAAAAACCGGATATTTCTCCTACACTTATTTTGTTGCAAAATACTTTTAATTGCAAATAAGACGAAGTTACAAACAAACAACGCATGATTACAAAATAATTCAAACATAATAAAACAAACAATAAAGAATAAAACACAAGACACTCCTAATATGCGGGAGAAGTAAATATTATGTTGCCTCCCAAAAAGCGCTTTTCTTTATTTATGAGTCTTATAGCTGGACTCGAAGTCACACTCTAAGTGTCGTAGAAGTGGTCCAAGTCGACGATTTCCCTTGGGCTTTCTCTTTTAGAGAGCTTCCTAGTGGTTGGGATCGATTGTAGGGTTTTGGTGAACTCCTCTCCGTCGGGGTCAATTAATTTAATCTTGGCGTACCATGTTCCATCTCCGTTTTTGGATGGTTTGTCCCAGTTAATTAGATTTTTATTTATTAGGTCCGCCCGAACACTGCACATGTTACTCTTGAGGTTAATAATGGGTAGTGCTCCTAAAAATTCTACATTCTTCTAACACTAAGGGAACTTTCTTAAGGGATTAATCTCAGCATCTCTAGCAATTTCCCATTCTCTAGCATAATAAAGGGTTTGTGCGCCTACTCCATCCGAGCTAGGTCGTACTTTGTATGAATCCCTTATACAAGCGTGGTCCAATAGGGTGCTTCCTCCTCACCTAGGTCGACTTATTTTACTCCGAATACCGACCTAGTGATTCATTCTCCTACCGCTATTTTGGCCATCCTACAATCTATAACTGCGTTGGCGGTAGCTAAGAATCCTCATCCTACTTACAAAGTGGTTTCGGGGTCCTTTTTTCATAACGTCCACGTAGAAAATATTAAGAGTTTTTAGTTTTCCTATTAGGACTCCTACGTCTTTAACAATCCCAACGGGGGTAGATTTTGGTTCCGTCACAGCCAACCCAAAGAAATCTTGGCGTTCAAACTTTGGACAATCTACTAGCGTCTTGAGATGCCTGAAGTATGGATACAATCCTTCCCCACCGATTTGATTTGATTTGTTAAGTGCTAGCGCTGGGATTTAGTTTTGGTGGTTGAAGGGACGTACGGGATTGAGACCGTTAGGTATAAAGACCGGTATTTACTGTTGTGTTTGAAAAATTATTTGAGAATTTTGTGGTTAGTGCGTCCACCTAGATGGAGAAGGATGTTGAGTAGAGGAGATTTCCATACGATTATAGGTGTCACCAAAATTGTTTTGCTCGGGCTTAAAAGTATACCACTTACCTCGCGCTTCATCGGTACGCGATGATGCGTATTTAACAAAGGCTTGTTTGGGATCTTCCATGCAATACTAAGTGTCGTGAGGACCACTTCAGATCTCACATGAGGTAGTAACTTTGTTTACTTGAGTAGGTTATGTCAGAGCAAGATGAGCTTCCATCAAGCGTTGGACTTGATTTTCGAGCTCGATGAGGCAACGATCAGATGTACTCGGGACATCTTAAGGCAAAGCGATTGCCTTGACCGGCTTAGTGAAATCCCTTGGGTCGTTCCAACTTTCGTTGTCATAGAGGGCGAGGTCCTCTAATAATGCCCAGGATTCTTTAGCGTTTCGGTCACGAAGCTTACCACCGACAGATTGGTCAATGGTTCATCTTGTGACAAGATTGATATGGTCATAAAAAATTTAGACTTGGAGCCAAAGGTCGATACCATGATAAGGGACTTTTTGTAGTAAGTCCTTGAAACGATTCCATGCTTCTGAGAGAGATTCTCCATGATGTTGTTGGAACATCAGGATATCATTGCGGAGTTTTGCAGTCCTTCCAGGTGGAAAGAATTGAGCAAGGAAACGAGTAGTAAGATCCTCCCATGTGGTGATGGATCCTGCTAGAAGACGTTCAAGCCAATTGCTAGCTTGATCGCGAAGGAAAAATTGAAATAAACGCAGGCGCGTTCTTTCCCTATTTGCACCATCAAGGTTAAGTGAGTCCACAAGTTTTAGGAAATCCTTGAGGTGTTTGTTTGGATCCTCGGACCGAAGTCCGTGGAATGATCATCCGTTTTGCACCAACCGGATGGTGTCGGATCGAAGAGGTACCACGTTGTTCCCTACGGGGAGCTCAATGGTATTCCTGTAGCCCTCATGGCTAGGTTTGGAGTAATCTCCAAGAGCACGGATAGGATTCTCGTCTCCCATGGTGGTTAACAATAATGATTTACGAAACAAATAACCCAAAGAAAAGATAGACTACAAGAAAAATAATATAACAAAAATAAAATCTCACTTAAAAGGATTTAAGAGAGTAGAACTAAGCTAAACTAAGTTTAAAACCTAAATATTCCCCACACAGCAGCGCCAGAAAACTTGATGCGGTTGTCGTTAGACTTCAAAAAGAAGTTTTACAACTCCCTAGGCAGAGTACCTAATCGTTGTAGCATAGTATAGGCAAGACTCGGGGGTTGTTATCGTTCTCTAGGTGAATAGGTTGGGAAGGTTCGAACAGGGCTTAGCCGAGATCTACGAGATTGAAAGTAGATTTTTTGTATTTTTATATTTTATAGAAAGCAGATAAAATTAATGGTTTGAGAGGTTGGTTGATTAACTAATTTATTAAACTAAATATAATCTATACTACTGGTGATAACTTCATGATAAGATAGTGTTTTACTTAATCATGCATTACTCATTAGGTTTCTTCTCCTAATCCTGTTGCCTTGTCACACTCGTGATGATCTTTGTAAGTATTTCCTAAGTCATAAACGAATTACACGAACCCGCCGTCTATTTAATATTCTGTTAAGGCAACACACAAGTAAGGTAGTATGAAGACTATTACAAGGACCCTAAGAGTATATTAAACGCATTGAAATATCTTAAGAGGGATCAACTATATTGGGGGTAAGGTAGTATGAAGACTGTTACCAGATAGTATCCTTTCTACACATATTGTGTTTCCCTAGACGTCTATGCCAATTTAATATTTTATGGCTAGTTTTCTAAAGCCTAACACGCATATTCATCATAAGAAGCAATAGTAAAAGGATCTACAATCCAACTTTCTTGCAATCATAAGTAAATATAAGAGAGGGTTTAGCCTAACAAGTTATAAAGGAAGCAAGAACATAGATCAATCAAACAACACAGACATATTGAATGATTAAGGATAAATAATCTTACTTGATTAAAACATGGATTAAGGTCAGTTACAATTGGGTTTTTAAGCCCTAAAGACGGCCTAAAAGCTGACAAAATACTTAGGATTCGGCTCCCCAAAAGTTATACAAAGTTACACACTTAAAACCCTATATTCGGTTTTGTATATATAGTGAAATCGTCGCGACGGCGTCCAGTTGTAGAAGCGACGCCATCACAAGATGGAATCTTCTAGGTCCGATTTAAGTCAGTTACGTCCTGACGCATCGTCATTTTCTTAACGTCGTCACTAGATAGATCATGACGGCATCGCTTTATGCTTGCGACGCCGTCTCCACGCTTTGTATGTACAATTCTTCAAGAGATTTGGTGTAGGTCCGTAGTCTTGTCCGTTTCTTCTCCAAATGAGCCCAAGTCATGTGTATTTCCTCCAAATGCCGTCCAAGTGCTAAAAACCTGAAAACAAACGATTAAGCACATAATCTGGGCATATTTGCATGATTTAAGGGGTTAAATGACCTTGAAATAGTGTATAAAATGACACCTCATCATAAACCTATAAACTCGCCAACTTTATGTTGACACTTTTAAGCATGTTTTTCTCAGGTGAATAAGATGTTTGTCGTAACTGATGTGCACTAGAGTCTAGACTTTTAAAGATTTCATTCATGGATTTCTACATACATTTAAAATATCAAATCTCATTGTATTATTTCCAGTCTTTCATTATGATGCAAACTTTGGGACAAATGTTATTTTTCAATTAAATCTGCGAGATTACTTTTCAAACAACTCATTTAGAGGTCGTTCTCTTATATCTTGTGTTATTGTATTATGAAGTAACGCTCCCGGACA
>BQNB010006360.1:61247-63747 GCA_026074375.1 Tanacetum coccineum | reverse complement strand
CTGTTTTCAAAACATTAGATTATGTATCGAGAGAGTAATATGAGAAAAAGGTATTTCCTATTTTATTATCGGAAGTCCAGTTCAGCGTCACAAACTTTTTTTCACACCAGAGGTCTCTTAACAATATTTATAGTATAGAGCGAAAAAAAAAATATATATTCTTTTTTCCTTAGTTTATTTGATCAAAAAAGCAACTTTGGGATTGCTGAATGACAGACAAATCACAGACAAAAAAATATAATAAATATATAAAGCAACGGAGCCATCATAGTATTTTTGAATTCCTCCGAAAGGAAGGGTGGTAAGTTGATCATTTACCGAGCGGGGTCTAATCGATCCTATTTTTTTGAAGGTAAGGGTCAATTTTATTGTAGAGCCGTATGCAATGCATAATGCCCGTACGGTTGTTCGAGTCTATCTTTTTTCTTGTTATTCTTTTATCTTTCTTTTATCTTCCCCTCATCGTGTCAAATAGAGAAACTTTTTATTATCTTATATCATCAGGGTAATGATCCATCAACCTGCTGGTTCTTTTTCTGAAGTAGCAACGGGAGAATTCATCCTGGAAGTGGGAGAACTGCTGAAACTACGTGAAACCCTGACAAGGGTTTATGTACAAAGAACGGGCAAACCTTTATGGGTTGTATCCGAAGACATGGAAAGAGATGTTTTTATGTCAGCAACAGAAGCCCGAGCTTATGGAATTGTTGATGTTGTAGGAGAATAGCCTTTATTTCAATTTCACGTCAAGTCGTGATTTAAAATTCACCCTGCCGAGTTTAATATTCTATGATTTTTATTTACTATTGTAATTCATAATCATCCGGTTAGGATTGATCTAAACCAGTCCATTATGTATATGATTCAACATGCCAACGATTAAACAACTTATTAGAAATACAAGACAGCCAATTAGAAATGTCACAAAATCCCCCGCGCTTCGGGGATGCCCTCAGCGTCGAGGACCATGTACTAGGGTGTATGTGCGACTCGTTCAGATCATGAACTAGAACAAAGGAAAGAGGACAATGTTCAAATATCAATGATCAAATAGGATAGAACGGAAAAACAAACTACATTTCCTATCTAAAAATAAGAAAATGGATGATATCCCTTTTATTGTGTATGAAATTTATGGTTTCTATTGGTGTAAAACCACTCACCTCAATTCAAGATGAGAAGCAATTCTCCATTGGTAGCAAATGGTTATCCATTAAGCGGAGGAAATCTTAGTTAACCTAGACGCCTCTTGCAAGAACGGACTAACAGGGTCAGCTACCCAGCCAACTTTCATAATTAAATACCGTTACTGTATAGGTAGAGCTCGTTGTGAAAGACCTATTACTGGATAATTCATGGGTAGAGCCGAAGAATGTGAACTATACAAGTTAGCAATAACATTGATTAAATGAAGTAAAGGCTCCGGTGTATAGAGAAGACCTCACCGTTTAAGAAGTAACCATAGAAACGATGGAATCCACTATTTCTTTATCATTGCTATTTTTTAAGTACAATTTCGTATTTCGAGGTGAAATGCCTAGAAAAAAGAAAAAATCGTGGTTGGGAAGGTTATAGTAGCCAAAGCCATTGGAATTTTTAGTTTATACATTGGAAAAATCCGTTTTGTTATTAATATACTAGGAAAGGGGCAAAAGAATAACTGAAAGAAAGGAAATCTATTAGTTATTCGTTAAAGTTTCATTTATTCAATGACCAGAATTAGACGGGGATATATCGCTCGGAGACGTAGAACAAAAATTCGTTTATTTGCATCAAGCTTTCGGGGGGCTCATTCAAGACTTACTCGAACTATTACTCAACAAAAAATCAGAGCTTTGGTTTCGGCTCATCGGGATAGGGATAAGCAAAAAATAAATTTTCGTCGTTTGTGGATCACTCGAATAAATGCAGCAATTCGTGAAAGGGGGGTATGCTATAGTTATAGTAGATTAATAAATGATCTGTACAAGAGACAGTTGCTTCTTAATCGTAAAATACTTGCACACATAGCTATATCAAATAGGAATTGTCTTTATATGATTTCCAATGAGATCATAAAAGAAGTGAGTTGGAAGGAATCCACCGGTTAAACGGAGTTGCCCGGAGAATGAACTCCGGGAAGGTCAAATAAAAATGAATAGAATATAATTATAATTAATATATGATAAAATATGATAAAGTAGTCAAAATAAATATGAATCAACACGTCCAATAAAAACAATTTATTCTTCCCAGATTATTCTTTTTTTTTTCTTACGACACGAGAATTCAATCCGGATTCTTGGATTTTTCCAACAAAATATCAATCCGCATTTGAGTTCGGATGGGGATTTGAATTCAAGTGACGAAAGTGTAAACCTATCTTTTTCGGGCTCTAAGACTAGGAGTTCTAGTGGTCGGCTCGGTTCTTTCAAGCTGTTTCTCATTATTAAGAAAAGGTAACAAAGATAAAATACGAGCTTGTTTTATAGCAATCGTAATTAATCGTTGTTGCTTCAAG
>BQNB010006360.1:51247-56247 GCA_026074375.1 Tanacetum coccineum | reverse complement strand
CTTGAAGTACTATTTCTGCATCTCCCTGACCAAATCCGCCCACATTAGGATTACTTGTCAACGGTTGATCCAATTTGATAGATTCACCTTCTGAAACAAGAAGTTCTGGCCCCGGAGGGATAATATCAACCACTTGACGTCCATCGGATGCATCTGCTATGGTTATTTCGTATCCCCCCTTTTCTTTTCGTAGGATTTTGCTTACTATACCTGATGCTGTAGCATTATAAACTGTATTGTTACTCTTGCTCCCGTCAGGATAAATTTGGCCCCTTCCTCTGTTTCCGCCTACGTATATAGGATATTTTAAGAAGTAAGTGTCTTTCTTAGTAGCGGGGTCCGGGGAAAGAATAGGAAAGGTGATTTCACTATATTTCTGACCAGGAACAGGGCCTATGACAAGAATATTTTTTTGATTGGGGCGATAACTCTGAAAAGACAGATTGCCCATCTTTTCTTTTATCTCGGGGGAAATACGATCGGGAGGGGCTAATTCAAAACCCTCTGGTAAAATAAGAACAGCCCCTACATTCAAACCCCCCTTTTTACCATTAGCAAGAACTTGTTTCAGTTGCATATCATAGGGAATTCGAACAACTGCTTCAAATACAGTATCGGGAAGTACCGCTTGCGGAACCTCAATATCCACTGGTTTATTAGCTAAATGGCACTTGGCGCATACAATACGTCCAGTGGCTTCTCGTGGATTTTCATAACCCTGCTGTGCAAAAATGGGATCTGCATTTGAAATGGATGTACGAGTTATGATATATATCATGAGCGATATGGAAATAGATCGAGTAATCTGTTCCTTTATCCAAGAAAAAGTATTTCTAGTTTGCATGGTCCAACCATTGATCCCGAAAATTTCTACAATAAATTGGGGTAGGTCACTAATGGAGTTTCCTATCCACGATTCTGTTATTTACTGGAATAATAATAATTTGACTGGATTAATATATAGGAATATAGGATGAATCTCCGGGATGGGTAGAAATATAAAGTTTTTTTCAATGCTTTGCTTATGTACAACTGCAAAGTAATAAAAAACATTATAATTGGATTAGGTAGATAATTTTTCAGTCATTCATTGAATGATAAATCACTACAAGTGACGGAGATACGCGATTTAAATAACGGAAAATCCAATATTTTAAAATTGTATCTAGAATGACTGGAAAAGTGGAAACAAGGCCAGATATAATTTGATCATTATGAACAAATCCAAAATCCTTGTAGACAAAGCCAATCAGCAGTTCCCAACCATGGGGCGAATGAAATCCGATACATAAATCAGTTAATAAAAGAAGAGAAAAAGCTTTTATTGTGTCACTTAAGTTATATAGGAATTCCTGAGCCCAAGAGTTAAGAATAACAAGTTCTTTATTACCCAAAATAGAATAACCACTTAGAATAATGAAACAGATTATATTTGTCGAGAAGTGCAAAATCGTATGAATACGACCCTCATTGTGTATCTTGATTAATTGGATTGTTTCTTTGTGAATTCCTATACGAAGGTTTTGTAGATGTGTCTCCGAGTATTCCTTGATCATTTCCTCTAAGAGGAGGAGTTCCTTTAATTCTTTGAATTTTTCTAGAATACTATTTTCTTCAATATCATTCAAAAAAGTTTCGGATTGCCTAGTATTCCACCAATTTTGAATCCATGATTCCAGACTTTTTTGAAATGAGAGCGAAATCCACCAAGGCAAAAATACTATAGATGCAAGATAGAAAAGAGGAGTTAATGCTTTCTTTTTTGCCATTTTTTCATCTGTGAATTGTTAATGAATTCGTCGACTTTATGTAATCTAATATTTCTCTCATGCATCAGTTCTATTACAAGTTAACGAATCTATAATATATTCACTCTTTTTTTTCCATATATGTCTGCTTTGACTCAAAGGGATGTTCTGAATAAATTTCAATTAAGTTATGTTATAGAAAAAGAGGATTCTTACGTTTTTGCCCTCCTGCTGAGAAAGCATGCATTTGTAGGCTCATTTCTTAAAATACTTCGATTGGTACACGCAAGAAATAGGCCAATTCAGCAGCTTTTTGTTCCATTTCCCGTGGAGTCAAATTCTCATCAGTACGCGTCAATGGAATGGCTCCCTGGCCTTTGATATCCATATAAAGGACACGACGCGCATAAATACCCTCTTTAACTTCTATTATGACAGACTGAATATCTTTTATAAGAAATTGGAGGAAGACCCGACGATTTTTTTCTAGGAAATCCCCAATGAAAAATACACACTATTCTGTCTTTTCTATCAAATCGATCATAACCACTACCTACATTCCACGAAATTGTGCACCACAAATAAGAGCTAATAAAAAGACCCGCGATCCCATAGAAAGACATCACAATTCCTTGTGGAAAAAAAACGATTTCCTGAGACGGAAATAAAGATATCAGATTTCTACCAAGATAACTCGAGGTTCCAACCAACAAGAATCCTAATGAACCTAAAAAAAGGATAACAGCCCAGCAGAAATTACTTGTTTTTCGAGCCCCTGTTATAGGTTCTATCCATATATGTTCTGATCGACAACTCATACTTGATCCAGTTGCTTTTTTTTTTTTTTTAATTGAGAGAATACCCCAAATGAATTTGACTTTAGTCCTTTTGTTTCCGAAGTAACTCGCATCAACTAGCAATAGTTTGATGTGAACCTTTAGGAGTAATTCATTAAATTGGTTAGATCTAAACTAATAACATACCCTTCGTATGATCTCACTAAAGATAGCCACATGCATATAGATAGACCAACTTTACAATTCAGCCGTCCGCCAATTCGGGTCTGTTTGAAAATAGCTAGAATATAGCATTTTGGGAGATTTTCGTCGGAAGACGCTTATACCATATTTTGCTAAAAGGATATCTGTGTTATGATACAAGCGTCAGTTTAAAAATGAGATTTTGTGCCCTCGGCTCTAAACAATCTTGTTTTTTTGAACATGAAGAAATAAAGAAGCCATTGCGATTGCCGGAAATACTAGGCCTACTAAAGGGACCAAAACAGAGGGAAAGTTAAGAGTTGTCATAGAATGGGTACCTCGCTTTACTATTTGTACCTGTTATTATTATTTAGATTTTATATTTATAGAATATAAAGATAAATCTTATTATATATAAAGATATCTTATCTTATATCTTATTATAAGTATAATTTGATAATTCTAAATTGGGATTATTATTATCTCTCTAATCTATTCTAATTCTAAATGAGTATATAATGTAGTTTTTCATCCGTCTACATGAAATATTTGAAAGGATATAGATGAGATATGATTTGATTCATTTTTTTTTCTCTTGTCTTCCAATTTAGCAAAAAGTTTCTTAAAAATGAATTAGATTCTATTTATTTAGTTTTAGAATTAGTTAGATTAGATCTATTTATATTAAAGGGTTTGTTAGAATCCCATCCAACAGGGATTCTTAGTCAAAATAGGATTATCGTAAGGTATAGAAAGATAAAAATGCTATTATTCCGATAAACTAATTACTTGTTTGCTCAAAATAATTCAACTTTATGTTCAAATTTTGATTCAAAGGAAAGAAAGTGTGGAGTTGAAATAATGCACTCAAAACGCTTTTTAAAGGATTACGTGGTACGATTAGATCGAATAAGCCCTTCTGGAATAAATACTCAGCCGCTTGTGAACCTTCGGGTACTGTTTTATTTAATGTTTGTTCAATTACTCTTTTACCCGCAAAGGCAATGTAGGCATGGGGTTCGGCAATAATGATATCCCCCAACATACCAAAACTAGCTGTCACCCCGTCGGTAGTAGGAGATGTAAGGATTGGTACATAGAATAACTTTTTATTTGATTGATAATCATATAAAGCAGCATATATTTTAGCCATTTGCATCAAGCTCAAACTTCCTTTTTGCATGCGTGCCCCTCCGAAAGCACACACTATAATAAGAGGTAGAAATTCTTTAGTGGCGTATTCAATCAAACGGGTAATTTTCTCCCCAACTACGGATCCCATACTACCCCCTATAAACTGAAAATCCATAACCCCAATTGCTACGTTAATACCGTTTAATTGCCCTATACCTGTTTAAACAACCTCGGTTAATCCTGTCTTTTTTTATAAGAATCGATACGATTTTTATAAGGCTCCTCCTCCGAATGAAATTGAATGGGATCCAGAGAGACCATGTCTTCATCCATAGGCTCCCAAGTGCCCGAATCAATCAAAAGTTCGATTCTATCAGAACTACTCATTTTCAAATGATATCCACATTGTTCACAAAGATTCATTTTTGATTTAAAAAATTTCTTATAATTTAATCCATAACAATTTTCGCATTGAACCCACAAATGCCTGTATTTTTGATTTACATCCAGATCGGTAGAACTTTCTCGTATAGTTTGATCACTCCTTCTGGCATCCCGGTTTTGAGTTCTATTTCCACTTTCACTACAAATGGAACTAGAAATGTAATTGTTACTGGAATTGTCACTACCATTTACAATGTAACTATCAATACAGATTTGAGACTGAAGATAACTGTCAATGCAACTATTAATGTGATTATTCCAAGTATACTGAGTATCATCCATGTAATGATCCTGGTGGGGATTCTTACTCTTAGATCCATTATTCAGATAACTAGAATTTCTATAAAAAGAATTTTCTAGTTCACTACAAAAAGGACGATCATTGTCAATCTCAAAAATATGATTTTCAATATCAAAATAGATAGAATAACTGTCCCCATTACTATCTTTAACTAAAAAAGTATCATCAGAGATGAAATTCCGAATGTCCTTGACGCCAAAAAAAAGATCAAAATTATTGTAATTGTCATGACCACCGCAACTCTGAATGTTTTTATCCGTATCATTTATACTCGGATCTTTACTTTCAACGGCACTTGCAATAGGACCAAGACTGCCCGTTGATTTACTTAGCCTGCATCTGTGTTCGAACTCCTTCTTAAATAGCATCGAATTGAACCACCATCTTTTCATA
>BQNB010006360.1:43747-46247 GCA_026074375.1 Tanacetum coccineum | reverse complement strand
TAAATTATCTATATAATAAAATATGTATTACAAGCACTAAGGGCTGTAGCTCAGTTGGTAGAGCACCTCGTTTACACGCGCGCTAATGTTTTTCAAGGGAGTGCATCATGCAATAAAAAATTGCTCTTATTGAGAAATCGATGTCTTACTCCATAACTTTGAGGGAAGAGGAGAAAAATAACCTGACAAGGATTCGGTCAAATTAGGTGCTAATTAAGTGCCAAACAGACACCCTGTTGGGTTTAAAAGACTTCAAGATATTCTTAGAGTTACTGCTGCTCAGGTATATATTAGTGTTGTCAAGCATAACTTAGTGCTGCTGGTAATACTAATGAAAATTATGCTAAGTAGTTAGTACTGGTAGTATAAAAGTTACTACTGTTAGTATAAAGTTACTGCTGCTAGTAGAAGTTAAGACTGCTCAGAGATGAAGACTGAAAATATACTAAGTAGTTACTACTGCTAGTACAAAAGTTAGTACTGCTAGAGTAAACTTCTAAGCTAGTTAATACTGCTTGTGCTCAGTTACAACTGCTGAGTGATTACTACTGCTGGAAGGAATATGCTGACAGAGATGAGATCAAAGATTGATTGGAGAACAAGAATACTTACAAAGATAAGTATTAGTTATTTGTAAAGAAGATATGTATAACTTATTCGTTTAAGAGATTACGTTTGTTTATAGAAAAGATCTTGATAAGTTAGGAAAGTATTGTAAGCCTTGTAGGACTCCTTGGTGTATAAAAGGAGGTCCTAGGGCATAATGTTAGATGTACATCTTTGATATTCGTAGCTTCAAGGTTTTGTAAACCCTAACACTATTAAGAGTGTTCGTTTCATATTGAGGCTAAAAGTTTGGTAATTTGTCTTGTTATTAATTTTGTATTACTGTTTTATAAATAATTCTTCTTATTATCATTGACTAGATTCCGCATAGTCTTTGATATTCATAATCAAAGTTTCTACCATAGTTGTCTTGAATTTATTCAATACAACTAAGCTTCTTACAAGCTAAGCAAGATCTATTCAAGTGGATCAACAAGTGGTATCAGAGCTTGTTGAGAAACTTTGAATTAGAAGAAACAATCTACACATACCAGAACTATTTGTTTGTGAAAACATGGAGGCAGGATCTTCAACAATGGTTACTGCTGCAAAACTTCTTTCATTGTAAACATTTCAACAACTTAAAAAGGGGCTTTCCTTCGTATATCCTTACTTAACCTATTCTTCTCTTTCTTTCGGATAGAAAAATCCTCCATCGAGATTGGATTCTAATATAAATAAAAGGAATATACCAATTCTATACTATAAATCAATCTTGACTTGATATTGAAATTCCTAGACATTTTATTACTTGTTCTATTCTAAACCACTAAAAAAAGAGACAAATGGACATATTCATAAAAAATTTAAATAAATAAATAAAGATAATAAAATAGAAAAGATAATACAAATCGATGTCAATTTTGACCAATTCCTAATAACTTAACTATAACTAATAATAAATAGAATTCAAACAAAAATTAGAAAAAAAAAAGAAAAACGAAACGAGAATTCTATTTGGAATCCCTTTTCTTTTAGAGAGAATCCTCGGTAAGATTGAGATGAAAACAAGAGAATTTGCATAAGAGCAATAGTTAGTTTTAACTATAAAGTAAAAATAAATAAAAAAAAAATAGGATTCTAATCGATGAATCTTGAAAGGAAACTAGATGGTTCGATCAAAAGCAATTCTTACTTTAACTAAACAGTTATGAACGACTTAACAATTTCAAGTAGAATTGACTAATCCGGTATATTTTCCATGTTCATAGGAGTTCATCTATGTTTCTGCTTTACGAATATGATATTTTTTGGGCATTTCTCATAATATCAAGTCTTATTCCTATTTTGGTATTTTTCATTTCGGGATTTTTAGCTCCGAGTAGCAAAGGACCGGAGAAACTTTCTAGTTATGAATCGGGTATAGAACCAATAGGCGACGCTTGGTTACAATTTAGAATCCGCTATTATATGTTTGCTCTAGTTTTTGTTGTTTTTGATGTTGAAACAGTTTTTCTTTATCCATGGGCAATGAGTTTCGATGTATTAGGTGTATCTGTATTTGTAGAAGCTTTAATTTTCGTGCTTATTTTAATTATTGGTTTAGTTTATGCATGGCGAAAGGGGGCATTAGAATGGTCTTAGCTCCTGAATATTCAGACAATAAAAAGAAAAAAGGAAAAAAATTGAGATAGTTATGAATTCCATTGAGTTTCCCTTATTTCATCGAACAACCCAAAATTCAGTTATTTCAACTACATTAAATGATCTTTCAAATTGGTCAAGACTCTCTAGTTTATGGCCACTTCTCTATGGTACCAGTTGTTGCTTCATTGAATTTGCTTCACTAATAGGCTCACGATTCGACTTTGATCGTTATGGACTAGTACCAAGATCGAGTCCTAGACAAGCGGACCTTATTTTAACAGCCGGAACAGTAACAATGAAAATGGCC
>BQNB010006360.1:38747-41247 GCA_026074375.1 Tanacetum coccineum | reverse complement strand
GTTTTCTCCTCTTTGTCTTTGATTTCTTGTTTATCTTCTTTTTGTATAGGAGGCTCTTATTCGGTCCAATCAAAAACGATTTTATCAGTTCTGTATCCGCAATTCAATATAGGTGGATACATACCCTATACATCTGTCTCTCTTCCACTCATTTCGCCATTCAATTTGGAATACTTGAACGATCGATTCCTTTTTTTTATGACTGGTTCTATATCGCTAGATTAATCGTTATGTTCTATAATATTTAACAGTTGTGAATATTAGTACTGCTGGTACAAAAGTTAATGTTGCTAGTGAAGGGTACTACTGTTAGTACAAAGACTGCTTGAAGTTAATGCTGCTAAGGAATTACTACTGCTCAAGAAAATATTCTATGTAGTTAGTACTGCTAGTGTTAAGTTAGCACTGCTAGTGTAAGTTAGCACTGTTTGTTAGTACTGCTTACTTGATATGTATTAGTTATTTATAGAAAAGATTTATATTCTTGGGAAAGTATTGTAAGCCGAGTAGGACTTCTTGGTGTATAAAAGGAGGTCCTAGGGCTGCAGCTTTGAAATCTAAGCGAAAAAATGTTTTCCTCTTTTCGCAAAAGCCATTGATTTATTATGTTATAGGAATTTCCAACTATCTCATGAAAAGAATCCTTTTCTTTTTCTATATCTTTTCTTTTTCTATATATAAAATATAACGATCTAGATATTTATCCAACTCATCTCATTATTCTTTAATGTTTAATAGAATATCAGTAAATTTGCCTTAATTTAGAATTTAGTTCATTTTTAGTTTAGGTTTATTCTGTAGAATGAAATTTCATCAATAAGAATTAATTAAAACTAAATATAAAGAAGGAGTCTTTATGTCGCGTTACCGAGGTCCTCGTTTCAAAAAAATACGTCGCCTGGGGGCTTTACCAGGGCTAACTAATAAAGGCCCAGAGCTGGAAGTGATCTTAGAAACCAATCGCGGTCCGGGAAAAAATCCCAATATCGTATTCGTCTAGAAGAAAAACAAAAATTGCGTTTTCATTATGGTCTTACAGAACGACAATTACTTAAATACGTTCGTATCGCCGGAAAGGCAAAGGGGTCAACAGGTCAAGTTTTACTACAATTACTTGAAATGCGCCTGGATAACATCCTTTTTCGGTTGGGTATGGCCCCGACTATTCCGGGAGCTCGCCAATTAGTTAACCATAGACATATTTTAGTCAACGGTCGTATAGTAGATATACCAAGTTATCGCTGCAAACCCCGAGATACTATTGCGGCGAGGGATGAACAAAAATCTAGAGCTCTAATTCAAAATTCTCTCGATTCATCCCCTGCTGAGGAATTGCCAAACCATTTGACTCTTCAACCATTCCAATATAAAGGATTAGTCAATCAAATAATAGATAGTAAATGGGTCGGTTTGAAAATAAATGAATTACTAGTTGTAGAATATTATTCTCGTCAGACTTAAACCTAACAAAAAGAAAATAAAGACTAATAAGAATAAGTAAGAATAAGGGTTCGACCAATTTTGCTCCCTTTCGGCGAAGTAAATTAACCTAAGGTTAAGATAAATTGAGGGTTTGGCCCGGATTTTTCTTCCGTTTAGGTGTCATAGACCGAGAGGGATATTTTCATTCCTTGTCTACTCTTTTCTTTAACAGTATTTTCCGTACCAGAGCCATTAGTAATAGAAATAGATAATCCATATCAAAGAAAGGTCTAACTGTTGGAATAGTAGTATCCATTGCTATTTGATCTATTGTGGTTAGTAAGATCGGTAAATTAGGTGAAGGTAAGGAAAGAGAGGGATTCGAACCCTCGGTAAGCAAAAGCCTACATAGCAGTTCCAATGCTACGCCTTCAACCACTCGGCCATCTCTCCTACATAATGATTATGACCCAAAAACCGAAAATAGAATGAATCGTTCATATTAATATATATTATTATATTATTCTTGGGTAGGTACAACCAATAAATTATAACTAGAAAGCGATCAAAATTTTCATCATAGTAAAAGCAGGATCTTTCCTGGGGGATAAAGAGCAATTTTTTCTTACAAAAACTGTTAAAAAAATGCTATTCCTGTTTGCAAGCAAAAAGAAAATAATGTTATTTTCTTTTTCTGATTATCTATTTGACCGTATTAAATAAATAAATTCTAATGAATTGAGGGATCTCCATTTTGTAGACTATGGTTAATGTATATCTTTAGATCATGATCATGATTCTATTTAGACTACGATTCCATATCAGAAGAATTCTCAATTTCCTTTCTAGGCCAGTTTTAGAGTTATCAACAAAAATCCTTATCCCATCTATCTATTAAAAATAAAAATGGATCAAAAATTTTTTTAGAATTTATTTTTTAGAGCGTAGTGTATACCCCTACAACACAAAAAAATAGGTGGTTATTCTATTTTCATCATACAATGATTATTCGATCCTTTTTCTTCTTTCATAATTTTAGGTTATTCTAAGCTATAACTTCAATCAAATAAGAATAGTT
>BQNB010006360.1:28747-31247 GCA_026074375.1 Tanacetum coccineum | reverse complement strand
AAAAAATTCAAATTATTGTACTCAGTAGTATCTTATATACCCTCAAATATTAAGGGGGGGCATTAAAATGTTCCTTTTATATTTTTAGTAACATTTTATCCTTGAACGTTTAATCAATTGATATCTAAAATATCAAGGGATTAACATTTTGGATAAGGGGAGAAAATGTGATTAAACTGCATCTAATTTGTATTGAAATATGATCATATAAAATGGACTCAATGCACTCTACACTTAGCATGTACTACGATTACGATGCATGTGTTAAGGGGGAGCTTTTAGTGATAATGAAAAACTCTCAAAGTGTAAATATTTTTTATATTTATATCAAACACTTTGATTGAACTTTTCAATAGTTTTTGAAGGATTGTAATGATATACCCAAAAGACCAACCATGTACTTAAATTTATGGAGTTATAAGGTGGTTAGGCATAGGTATTCAAATCCCATGATCCAGCCAGAACCAGAGGGATCTACCTAGGGATATCTACTAGTTAGTGTATAAGTCCTTAGGTATGATACAAAAGGAGTAAAAGTAAGAATAAAGGAATAGTGTCGACTAAGATGGAGCTAATATTGGAACAAACCCAACAAGGTATTCGTCATGAAGTCTCGGTAAGCGCTGAAGGGGTTGAAGAATGAAAAAGAATTATAAGGATAAAGGGTGAAAAGAAAGAAGCCCTCCATACACTTAGGCAGAAACCAGGTTAATACATAAACTGTCGGAAACACTAAGTTGTTGCCTGACATTGAAGACTATCATGGACCTAGTGACGCTATGCACAACCCTCCCTAGCCACTCAAGGTCTCTCAACAGACTCTTTTTTCATTTCTCATGGTGATTACACGCATTTCTATCGACTTTCTCACTCCGAGTTAGATATGCAGCTTTCTTGATTGCCTCTACATCAGGGAAATTTGGTTAATTTTTTTAATTAAATGTTTTGTATCCGCGATAATCTCATTTCTTTCGATGAAGAAGAGATCCACCTTCTTATCTTATATTTCTCCATCTAGGATCAGACTTGTATCATGGATACTAATAGGAACTTAACGAGTATGGCAAAAAAAAGTTTGATTCAGAGGGAAAAGAAGAGGCAAAAATTGGAACAAAAATATCATTTGATTCGACGATCCTCAAAAGAAGAAATAAGAAAAGTTCGATCGTTGAGTGAAAAATGGGAAATTTATGGAAAGTTGAAATCCCCACCGCGGAATAGTGCACCTATACGCCTTCATCGACGTTGTTTTTCAACCGGAAGGCCAAGAGCTAACTATCGAGACTTTGGACTATCCGGACACATACTTCGTGAAATGATTCATGCATGTTTGTTGCCAGGGGCGACAAGATCAAGTTGGTAAGGATTCGATCCAGCCAGGTAGGGGTCAACAAATTACTCTCCGCCTACTTCATCAAAGAAGTCCATTACCTAGATTTATTGAGTTGCCAACGTGGTCATGGTTAAGAAGTCCAATGGGAAGTCGCGAATGTGGGTAGACATTAACAGATCTTAACAACGCCTGTCCTATTGTGTTGTTCAAGTAGAAAAACCATTGTCCCAAATGTTTCTCCAATCTCTGACCTAGCTGGCGAGTAGCCTCTTGATATGTGTTGAAAAGGTGGCAGTCTGCTCCAGCCTTCGATCACTAAAACCAAAGTGCACTATTGAGTCTAGAGCCAAAAGAGATCATCCATAAATCTCATTAGGACACTTGTCAAATTATGCTTGCTAAGTCACATAATGTGAATAATAAGATATACATTAAGAGTCCTACGTATTATCCTTGTAATTTTGCCAGAACATTCGAGTGATACTATTCACAGTGAAGATGGAAATCTTGCTTGAGCCAACATCAAACAAGCTCATGGTAGATGACTTGTGTGATTCTATACGAATCAAACTTATGACAAGTGGAAAGAAACGATAGTGTGATTCTATAAGAATCAAACTTGTTCTAGGTTATGAATTGATGATTGATAATGAATTTTGAAATGATTAACACTCTCGATGTGTCACAAAACCACTTTAGCAAGTGACACGTCGATTGATATTCAAATCAATTTTTTTATTTCAATCGGTGAGATAGTAACTCGTTGGTTCACTCTTATCGTGTTTTCTGCTTTGAGACGTTCCGATAATGAGAACATGCTAAGTACGATGAATCCAATACATATGTGTTAGAAAGATTCAATACTACAGTTAGAAATCATGTTAAAGAGATTCTTCTTAAATTGAATCTACTTGATCACAGGTCGATCCTCATGGATTCGAAGGTTACTCTAACCAAACACTGGCGAATGACAAAGCCATATTCGTCCCTCAGATTTATTGCTAACTGTTTTATTTCAAGATTATATAAAGATGAACATGGAGGTACCTAATTCTAGCAGATTCAAAGATTCATAGCCACATGCTCATACCCGACCGACAAATATAAAGACATCATGAAAGCTTAAGTACATGTTTCAAGACTTCCGCTACTCTGATATCGTACGTC